>OFHU01002126.1:0-41427 GCA_900245905.1 Lacerta viridis | reverse complement strand
ACCTTCTGTAAGCAAAGCAGGTGCTCTGCCACTGAGTTATGTAACTTTTACCCATTCTGGAAAACTCCGGTGAATTGCTGCCGGATCAGGATGGTTCCCTTGCAAAGTAGTGCTCATCCTTTTGCTTAGAAGCAGTTGACTTTCTCCAGGCCCGCAGGAGGATAATGGGCCCTGGCCGTCTCCCTCATCACGCAACCACGCAACCGTGGTTTGCGCCTTGGGTCCATTGTTCCCGCTTCAGCTCTTCATCTGAAATACGTGAGGCATTGTTCAGAACAATGTCAGATTTGCCAGAGGAGGGATCTCAACTCTCGAGTGACTTCATTAGCTCCAGTGCCTCTAGTCAGTTAAAGTCACCGCGATTCATTATCTCGCAACAGACTGACTTTCCCCCCTCGCCCTCTCACACGCAGGATCCTCATTAGCCAGGAATACAGCACCAGTTAATGGTTCTATTAACTTAAACTCTTTGGACTTGTTTTTAACTTTTTGCTCTGCCAGAGGTCTCCTCTTTAACCTGATCAGGCTGCAGGTGGAGACTCTGGAAGGGACTTTAAGTTGTCCTAATTGCACAATCTAAGCCTCCCCACCCCACCCCCTCCTGTCCCATGCACACCCCATCTCCCTGTCAAGAGACTCCTCTGAAAGTTGGTGGTTTTCGGTTTGCAAGGATTAACAGAGTGATTTGCAAAATACTGTTACACAGGCAGGCCCGTCTTAGAGGGATCGGCTGCTGTGGCGCAGTGATCCCTTGCCGCCTCTCCGCCCGCCTCCCTCCCGCGCTGGCCGCCCCTCAGGAGGGGGGGTGGACGAGCGGGGGATGAGGGGTGTGGCATTGGAGTGGGCGCTCGTGCACCGGCGGGCGGGGGATGAGGGGCAGGCAGACGAGCGCTCGTGCACCGGCGGGTGGGCGGGCTGCAAGCCGGCCGCCCTTGCCTCCCAGAGCCCCAGCTGGAGTGCTGGAAGGTCGCGCAAAGCCCCGCGCCGCTCCAGCGCTCCAGCTGGGGCTCCGGGAGGCGAGGGCGCGCTTACAGCCCGCCCGCCCGTGGGGGCGGGTGCGGGTTGGGGAGGGGGAGCCCGGTATGCCGGTGGGTTCGTGGGGGTGCCCCTGGGGGGCCCGGCGTCCTGGTGCGCTGCGCCACCAGCCCCTATGGATGAGACGGCTCTGTACACAGGGGTAATGCTGTTCTAGCACTTGGAATGAAGGTCAGCAGAGCATGTGGTGTCCTTAGGATATATGGTCAAATAAACAGATATAAACAACCTGAGCAACAGGTGGAAGGGCTTTCAGCATTAACATCCCAACAGATCTTGCATCTCCATTAGTCACAGTTTTGCATACATCACAGATCAAGCATGTATCTGTGTCTCTAGCTTCCACTCTGATTCCAGCTTAGCTCATGTTCTCCTACCTAGGAGCTAGGTGGAGGAGAAGCCCACTCATTAGCCTGGAGGGCACCATCACTTAGTTGTAGCTCTTGCAACCTAGTTCATCCTTTGGGGGTGCTGATGAGGACCTTTAACTGGCCAGGTAAGGTCATGTGTCTTACAAAGACTAGTTCAGCAACTTCCTCTCTTAGATTCCAGCCTCACTGGGTACAGAACTTCAAGAATTGGAAGGGAGTCAGGTCATCATCTGGACTGACCTGCCACACCCAAAACAATGCTCATCCATCTTGCCTGTGAAAAATATTGCTGTTATGTGAGCTGCTTTCCAGCCCCATGATCCTCCTGACCCTATAGAAATATCACTTGTGATAATCTAGCTTTACTTTTCGGGTAGCCTACCTGGCTACCTGGCATGTTGATTTGCCTGCAGTAGCAAAAGTAGAGGATGCTTATTTCCCTGCTAAAACAGCAATGGGAAGCCTGTGGCCTTCTAGATATTGCTGGACTACAACTCTCCTAATTCCTGGCTAATGCTGACTGGGGCTCATGGGAAACGGAGTCCAACATTTGGAGAGAATTAGATTCCTCATCCCGCTGCAGAATACTGTATATGTAAGGGAGTATCTGCCCACCTTGCATACTTTTTGGCACCTTCAGAATTCCATGTGAATCTCAACCTGCTTGTCTGGGACTGGGCAGATGAAGAGCAGTGGTGGAGACCACCTCCCCAGGAGCCCTCCAGAGAGGAAGAAGGGGCAGATAGGATGGATCCACAGGACTGGTTCGACACAGGGCATTTCCCAGAGGAAGAAGAAGAGGGAAGAAGTTGGGAAATAATGTGAGATGAGGAGCCAGGTGGCATTGAGGAGGCACAGCCCAAGCAGCAGCTGACTGACACGCTGTTGCATCTCCCAGAACCCATCCCGTCCCCCAAAACCAGACGTTCACTGAGAATAGCAGAGCAGAGAGCTAAAGGCAGGTGGCCCTTAACAGCAACCATATGAGAGGGGAGGAGTACGGGGAAGTATGGAGAAGTGGGGGCGAGGAGCTTCACTCAGAGCAACGTTAGATACTGAAAGGTGCTTGGTTGCCTTGCCTTGGCATCTGGAATAATAATAAAAAGGACTAAAAAGCCTGTGTTTTTTCTGTCTCTCTGCTTTATTAGGCAGCGCCCTGACACTGCTGCCTTGCTACTAGTTATAATGGCTGTGCTCTTCCTTCATTAATGGAGGCAGTATCACCTCTGAATACCAGCTGCTGCGACTCACACATCAGGAGGGTTGTTGTTGTACTTGGGTTCCGCTTGCCAGCTTCCCATAAGGGGCTTCTCGTTGGCCATTGTGAGAACAGAGTGATGGACTAGATGGGCATTTGGTTTGATCCAGCAGAGCTCTTCTTATGTTTTTATATATGCTTGAGTGCAGTCTCAGAAACTTTTCTGTGGAGTCATTCATTACTAGGAAGTCACTTCCTAAAGGGTTTGAGAAGGACTCCTTCCTCTGTATCATTATAGTCACCAGCTTCAGATTGTTCCTGTCCTAGAACTCCCATCATTCCTGACCACTGGACCTCCTGCTGGGGCTGCTGGGAGTTGAGGCCCAATGGCATTCGGGGTGGAAAATTTCCCTACCCTGCTTTAAAACCTCTCCTCTCCCATCTAAAATTTAAAATGGTCCACATGCACTTAACTTAGAAGGAAGAAGACAAGAACATAAGGAGAGCCTGCTGAATCAGGCCAACACCCAGTGGTGTAGTGAGGGCAGGGTGCAGGGCACCCCAGGTTTCAGGGGAAGGGGGGTGACACTTGGGCCAGCCCCGCCCTGCCCCACCGGCGGGCCCTGAGCAAGCCGCAGAGGCAGCCTCACCCGCAGCCTGCCTGCAAACTTGCTTGGTGGCCTGCGAGCAAGCTGCAGAGTGAGGTCGCTCCGCCCCGCGACCCATCCAGGGCCCGCCCGCCAGTGCTGCTATGGGGCTGCCACGAGCGATCGGCAGCTCGTGGGGCTGCCTCGCCCCTGCTGCTTTACGCTCAGTGGCTCGCAAGGTCTCTGTGGAAGCAGCAGAGCCGGCCCGGACGGAGTGCGCATGCGCGAAATCCGGCGCATGCTCATTCCGTCGCCGGGCCGCCACTTTTCCTCTATGAATTTGTCAAATCCTCTGTGGCTATCATTGCTTCCTGTGGGAGTGAGTTCCACAGTTTAACCATGAGCTGTGTGAATAAGTACTTTCTTTTGTCTGTACCAAATCTTCCAACATTCAGCTAGATTGGATCTCCAGGAGTTATGAGGGAGTCAACAAAAAAAAACACACCTTTATCCACATTCTCCATGCTTTGTACAATCTTATAAACCTCTGTCATATCACCTCTTATTCTTCCTTCTCTAAAATAGCAAAGTTCTAAGATTTGTGTGTTCCTATCCCAGATCTGAAATAATGGATTGACTAGAGGGACAGACTTTTATTTCTTTAATCCTGCTTGCTCCAGTTCCTTTCTGCAGTATTTCACACCTCAGTTTTTATTCCCTGAAAAACACTGCTTCACCTTGATCTTTTGCAGAGGTCAGGGAGAATGGTCAGGCACAAGACAAGCGTGTTAATACTCAGCATTATAACCTTTGGAGATTCCTGTCACACTCTGGCCGGGCCGGCCTTCTGGGCCAGGTTCAATCCTGGGCTGGTCGCCCAATTGCTGCTATTGAGTCTGAAAGATCAGCGAGTAATCCCAGCCACTGTGCTGAAATGCATTATTCATTAGAGGCCCTCTTCTTGCCCTTATCATGAAAGATCAAGGTGGGTTCCAACAATATTTAAAAGCAGATTATTATTATTATTGTATGTTCAGGCATTAAGATTTAAAATCCCATCAATCCTAACAAAATGAAAATCTTGACTCTTTGGCCTTATGAAATTATTCCTGTGTCTCTGGATCTGCCAAATCCTTCAGACAGTGTGGGGAACCTCAGGCCCAGGAGATGGTTGTGGCCCTCCAGCCTTCTCTACGTGGCCCCCAGAACCCTTCCCCAGGTCATACCCCTCCCTCACCAGCCTTGCTCGGTGCTGATGTTAGTATAGACAGTTTTGGAAAGTCCTGACCTTTGCGTGTTGGTTACTATTTCTTGGGCCACCGATCGCTTGTGTTGCTTTTGCTTGGAACTTTTACCACTTCTGCAACATCATTTGTGCAATGAATGAAAATGAATTTGCAACTGAAGGTGAAAATGGACCATCCATTTAGATAACAGCCCCTAAAAAAACACAGACAGCTTCCATCATCAGAGGAATAAAGAGGTCAGAATCTTCTTTTGACTATAACGTTGCGTGCATTGTTAACAAATTGTTGTTTTAAACGTTGTTACTTTATTACATCAGCTGTTTATTATTGATCGCCTTGCATGTCCTGTCCCTTGCCTGACATTCTCAGGACAGCATATGCCTGTCCCTGAGAGATGCTGCCTGGCCCAAAGTTATCGAGTAATCTTTGTGTGTGGATTTGAACCCTGATTTCCCTAGTCTAAAAGCCCAAGTCTCTCATACCTAATCCTGGACTGACACCAGCCATGGAATACTCAACGCCACTTGTTGAGCATCTTAACCAGCAGACAGAGTCTTCCGGTACTGGTGTTTCGGATCCCCTTGGGGGGGGACCTCTGGGTTGGGACTTGCTGGAGAACCCCTGTAGCTGTTTGAGGAAAAGGTGGTGGTGCTCTGGTCCTCGAGAACATCAGCACCAAAAGTCCAGGCTGAACAACAGCATCATAGCATACATCTATGCGCCCAGGGTTGTTGTGCTACTCTTGAGTAAGGGGCCAGCTTGTAAGCAATCCCTGAAAGTTATTTAGTACTAGTGTCTGTGGTCAGTGCAGGGTCCAGGAGGCCTGAGGTTCCCCATTCCTGAAGTAAGATTTAACTGTCTGTCTGGTATGTATCTCTGTGATTTTTTTGTGTTGGGATGGGGAGGGGAAGTGTAATCTTGTCCACCTCAGCCAGCAAAATGTATAGGGTCCAACATGCAAATCCCTACACTGCTCTGGTCCTTTAAATTTTATTTATATTATTCTGGCATCTGTAACTGTGCCGGTTTCGCATATCAAAGTGGGCATATATGGCGTCAGGCCATCTCTCAGGTAAACTGGCTTCAAGCTGTTAAAGGCTTTGTATACCACTGGTAATACTTTGAACTTGGCTGGTTAGCAAATCAGCAACCAGTTCAGGTCTCTGAGCACAGGTGTTATACACTGACAGGGCCTTGGTCCTGTCAGCGATCATGCAGCAGCATTCTATGCTAGCCTGCTTTGAATTCTGCCTCACACAAAAGGCCCATTCTAGATCAACCACTGAGTGACAATTAGCTCTTTGACAACAAAGAGACTTGTGGCATTTTCAAGACTGGCAAAATTTATTAGGCATCAGCTTTTGTGAACTTCGATGGATGTGAGACACATTCAGAGACTGTATTGTTAATCTGCCGGGCAGTGTAGGGTTTAGTTTCCGGTGGATAATGTGAAAGGAATGAAGATGCCAAGAGGCGAAACCTTGAGTGGGGCCAGAATGAATGAGCCTAGTGGCTCCTTCCAACTGGGCTCGGTAGGAGCTCTCTGATGGCACAGTTGAACTCGATTAACTTTTCAAGGGTTGGGGACCTCCCGTGGCCATCGGGAAATGAAGGCACAACTGCCCTCCCTGCCATGCTATGGACACCCTTGCCTATTCTGGCCTTTGTTCCCTTTGTCTGATGAGGAAAAGGCTCTGTGTGTCAACAAATAGGCATTATGGAGGGCTTCTTTCCCTGCTGCTTCCTCTGAATTACCAAACGAAATAAACAAATAAATAAATAACCTCCAAAGACGGAAATCTGGAGGCCAGGCTCTGAAAAGGAAAAAAAGGAAACACAGAGACTAAGTTGAGGCAGACATGAATTATAGAATTATACAACTGTAGGTTTGGATGGGACCCAAAGGGTCATCTAGCCCAACCACCTGCAGTGCAGGAATCATGAAGAGGAGTGCTTAAGAAAGGAATAATGCTGTGGCATTTCTCTCGTTATCTGGACAATGTGCCCTGAATTTTTTAAAAAATATGTGGTCTTGAAGCAATTGCAAAGGCAGATGTGTTGTCTAATGGACCAGGCAGCTGAGTTAGCTTAATCACAAGGTTGTGGGTTAGAGCCCCACATTGGACAAAATATTCCTACGCTGCAGGGGGTCAGACTGGATGGCCCTTGTGGTCCCTTCCAACTCTACAATTCTATGATTCTAAGAGAGATCTCCTCTTCTGCAGTCAGGAACCTTAAACCTAGGGGACAAATGCAGCCCTCCAGACCTCTCTGCCAGGCCTGTGGGACTTTCTAGGCTACGCAGCTTCCTAGGTCACACCCCCTGTCCTCAGGTGACACACCTCAATCTGTACCTTCCTCAAGAGCTTTTTCTTGCCTGGGATGTGCCCTTCAGCTGTAATCATGTCTCTTGCTTGCCTGGATAGAGGACAGAGAGTGAGGGGAGGGGTATCTCTGAGTGTATGTAGAAACAAGCCTGGTGCACAAAAGTAATGCGAGAATACATTGCTCCCCCTCACTTTTGCTTATGGCCCTGCCCACCACCTTGGAAGGTTGCCCAGAAGGAAACATGGCCCTTGGATGAAAGGCTCCTGCACCCATCCACAGCACACGAAGCATTGTGTAAATACTAACAATGAACTCATTATTCAGGTGTGCCTCCTTAGTTATCCAAAACATCACCTTCCATCCATAAGAGGAAGGAATCAGAGAAACCTAAGGCCTATGTTAAAAAACAACACCAATTTTTTGTAGGGGGGAGAGTCTTAAAGGGAGAGAGGGGAAACCCAATGGCCACAGAATGCTGATTGTGGTAGGAAATGGAAAGCAGGGGATCAGGGCATGGAATGCAGTACTGCAGAGGAGGGCAGGTCCCATTTGAATTTCAGTCTTCAGGAGCAAACCCCCCCCCACACACACACTTCTTCACACACACACCTTCCCCTCCCCTCCCCATTTCTGGTGTTACTGGTCCACTGTTAGCATCCAGGAACTTTGTGGGAACTTGGCAATACGGAGGGATGCTGTTTTCTTGGCTCCAGAATAAACTCTGCATGCCCGGAACTAGAGCAAGGAGAAACGAAATTGGAGATCAGAGCTGTCATGTCTTGTAACATTTCTCGTGGGGGTCACCTTTCCTTCCAGAGCATGATTTTTTAGGATTTGACTTTGGGGTATTGATTTTGAATTTCCTTGTTTTTGTGTCCTGTTAATTTTCACTTGTTTCTTCTTCTTCTTTCTGCAAAGCAAGCCCAGAGTCACCTTCAGCTCCTCTCTGATTTTGGATGTGGGGGAGGCAGGGAGGAGAGAACAACTCTGCCTTTGAATTTGCTGGTCATAGAAAGAGTTTTCAAAGGAACGATGGCTCTGTTGGTGATTATTTGACAAGAAAAACACTATGGGTTGCATGCTGAGATTTTATATGGAACGTCTCTCTTGTAGATGATCAAGGAAGCCAACTCAGTCTCAAACATGCATTGTACTGGCCTACTGTATGGCCTTTTGCCACACTCCTAACCTTTTCTCCAAGGAACTCAATGTGATGTATACACGTCTCTCCCCCTGCTACATTTTATCCTTCAAACAAGACTGTGGGGTAGGTCAAGCTGAGAGACAGTTGCTCAGACACCCAAAGTCACCCTTCATGGCTGAGCAGGGATTTGAACCCTGGTCTCCCAGGTCCAGCACTCAAAGGTAGCAGTGGACCTACTTCAGGCATAGTCTCATTCTACGGCTTCTTGGAGCCACCTTCGAGCCAGCTCTGTCTGGCTTTCAGCCAAGGTGTCACTGGGAGCTATCCAGGGTGCTGACCCATCTTTGCCTTCTCTACCTGGGTTTGTCTTCTGCTGTATTTAGCTTGGCCTTGCTGGGGCCTTGTTCTGTCTCTTGGATTACAAACTTGGTGCTAGCTGAAAAGGTGATGATGTTGAGAACCCCCTAAAAACTAGGCAAAACATATACACACCCCAAACAAATGAAACACAGACATAAAAAACAGGCAACAACATCCACTGCCCCTAAATAACACACAGCCCTAGGGAAAGTCCTAGCAGTGCTATGGAGCTTGAAAGATTCGAGTGTTTTTCTACTGTGGATTCTATCAATGGGTCAGATTATCATAGCTGTCAACTTTTCCCTTTTTAAAAAATGAAATCCCCTTATTCCGAATAGGATTCCTCGCAAGAAAAGGGAAAAGTTGACAGCTGTATATACAGATTATGCATAATTTGTCCCTTTATGGGGCATTTTCCTGGTTGGTCTTTGGAGATCCTTTTGATAACTTTCTTGAAGGGGGGGGTGGCAACATATTTGAATGTTGAGATATTTCTTTGACCTTCTATGACTGTTGATTCTTCTACAGAGGCTATGATTATGCCCCCCCCAAAAAAATATATTAGGGGCTCTGCTCACCAACCCAGAGTTTGCCAACCCCTATTTCCCCACACCAACCCCACCTCCCTTTACACCTGACCAAACCCCCCTCTTTTTACACCTCACTCAATGCTTACAGTTCACCCCAGCCCCTTTTAAAGAAAGGTAAGAAGCTACAGACAGCTACACAAACTGCAACATGATGGCATCCATTTGTTTTTATGTATATATGAAGATATTTGGCACTTTCTTTAGCGTTTGATGGACCATAACAAATATTTGATTGACAACTTTAAAAATTAGTTAAGAAAAAAACTTCAAAAGGAAAATATTGAAATGGGCAGGGGGAGCCCTTGGCGAGCAGCAAGGGAGTGTCTGAAGAGGTCAGGGTGCCTACACCTGGTTCTCCCCATTGACCACATCCAGGAATCAAGGTTAATCAAAGAGAAGGATTGTTCTCGTACTGTAATGTAATACTTTGGTAGCAAGTGGGTAGATCTTTGCTATGCTTCCATGCATCAGCCTGTTACACTGAATGCAGATGTCTCTGTTTAGAATCCTTTAATAATTAAAACTTCAATTATAACGGCATGTTGATTATGTCCCATGCAATGCTGCCCTCTAGAGAAAATTGATGGTATCAAATTATAACTTGTGTTTATAGTAGGCCTATTATTGAATAAAATAGATTTAATCATGAATTGGTCGATTGATGGATGGACAAATGAATGCTTAAAAGTTTTTGAAATGGAAAAAATGAGGTTGGAGCCAATGTTAGTCCTAATCAGAGTAGACCCATTTGTTTTAATGTATATTTTAATCAGGGATGTTTTAATGCCCTGATGGATTTGTTATTACACATTTTCATTACATATTTATTTATTTATAGCTGTAAAACTGTTTTAGAGGCCATTATGACATTTAAGTTGTGCATTAATTAATAAATAAAACACTGGACATAACTAACATGGATCCATTATTTTCAGTGGGTCTACTCTGAGTAGAACTTAGTTGAAGACAACCTAGGATTGTCTATTCTTATGGAATTTATTTTTTGTTCTTGTTTTTCTCTGTCTGAATCTGTTAGATGCCTTGAGTCTCTTTTGTTCTTTAAGAAAAATACATCTAAGGACATAAATGAACTAAACTTTAAACACTGCCCTTTTAAAAGAGGACATTTTGGCCTGGTGTTTAACAGCATAACCACATATATTTGAAAGTATATCCATATACTTCAGTGAAGATTCCTGCCAGACAAAAACAATTTAAATGAGGTTTTAAAAATTATCAAAATGTATCAGAAATTGTGTTAGATTTATTACTTTGAAATATGTTAGCATCTGGTTGGCCACTATTATTTATTATTTCATGTTTATTAACAGATTCCTTTGAGACATCTGGAAGTGAATTACAGTATCTTCACATATATTGCTGGAAACCTGGGGGTGCAGGGGAGTTGTTGAACTCAGGGTGCTGCTTGCAGACTTCCCATTGTGGCATGTGGTTGGTTCTCTGTAAGAACAGGATGTTGGATGAAGTGGGTCTTTCAGCCTGATCCAGCAGGGCTATTCCTATGTTTTTAACAAGCTGAAAATCACCAATCACGACACAGTTCCCTGGTGATGCCCCCCCCCCTCTTATATTCCTCCATTGTGTGACAACTGTCAACGTAACCCTCCTGTGTTTCCTGTTCTTCAGCCAGTTGCCAGGAGTGGACTTTGGTCTTTCAAATTTCAGCAGTGCCCTATGCAAGGATTACTTTGGTGCCTGCCTTCCTCTCGCCTTCTGATCTGCTCAATTCACGATGTCATAGTTCAAGTGCCCCATGGCGCCCCCTAGCCTCAGTGCCCAGTGTGGCAGAAGCGGTTGTGCTGCCCTAATTCTGCCTCTGCAGTTGCTGATCCTGATCATTCTGCATTCTCTTATCATAGAATCATAGAGTTAGAAGGGACCCTGAGGATCATTTAGTCCAACCCCCTGCAATGCAGGAATATGCAGCTCTCACTTTCTGGGATCAGACCTGCAACCTTAGCATTATGAGCACCATGCTGTAACCAAATGAACTATCCTCTCATTCGGGTCCTCAGGTAGGGCCTTGTACCCCAGGGCAACAAGAGGAAACACTTAGGTGACTGCTACATTTATTCTGGAGTCTTTATTTGATGAATGGATTGAGTTAACAGGAAGACATTATATCTATCTATCTATCATCCCCCTGGATTTTTATTTTTCGTACTTCTGCAGACCTTGGGGTTCCCAGAAGCCTCCTTATTGCTCCCTATTGCTTGTGAATTGATCCTGGTTAGATAATGGAGGTCGGGGACTTCCGGTGAAGGCGCCGGTCCGTTTGCAGTCGGGAGCATAACGCTCCGGTAGTTTTGGGGTTTTGGGGTGCTTGTAACCGCGCTACAGCCCCCGTTAAGCCACGGGAGGAGCGTCCCGTGGACGGGCACTCTAGCGGGCGCCAAGACGTGTCATCTTCGTTCCCGATCGGCCACTGTAAAGCGGTAAATCGGGCGAGCGGAGCGCTGGCACGGCGCTGAAGAGGCCATTGCAAACCGAAACTACGTAGCAGCGGGATCTGCCGGAATTGAGCGCCTTCATTCTTCCTCAATTTGGACTTTAATTGGACAATCTGTAAGTAAAAGAACCTTCCATTTGGATATTTAATCTGGAAATTTGGCTTGCGGAAAGGAACGTAAAAAGAGGGAGTCCGTTCCTTTTGACAGCGGCTAATGAAAGTAACGGCTGTGGAGCTATAGCCGCGGCTTTTCTTTGAAGCTTTCTAATTGCTTGTACTGCTTTCCTATGACTTTCATTTGATCTCCAAAGCTTTTCCATGACTTATTGAAGCTTTCTTCCTATGTGGATTATAACTCTCTGAAAAAATCACCGCTACACCCTCTGGAATACGGAGTGCCGGGTCAGTTAGCGGGCTGCGAAGTTACTTTGTTTCTGCAGTCTTTGGATACTTTTGGATAATGTTTCCAGCTGGATACAATATATAGATTACTGCTACATGTCGAACTGCTAGACTTTGGGAGTCTATAACAGTGATATGATAGCTGCCTGGATCTTTGGTTTATTGGAGTACTTTTCTTGACTTTACAATCTGGTAAAAACTTTTTAAAACTGCGCCATCGGAGTTGGGAAAGTGAAACTGACGGTTCCTTTGTTTCAAGGAGCCGAGAGACTACTGCCCTCCTTTTGTTTTCGTTTGTGGTTGCCTGACTCCCCGGCCACCTGGTGTTTATATATGGGATTGTTCTAGTACTGGCTCTCGGGACTGGGAAAATTTCAAACCTTTAAGTGACCTTGAATTGCCAAAACAAAGATAATAGGCATGCAAGCACAAGAAACACCATCTGCATCTACTAGAGCCAAAACTGAATTAAAGAGGAAAGGCTCAGTACCGAAATCTTCAGAAGACCAAATGTCACAGATGCTCTCTGCGTTTGAGAAGCTCAATGCCAACCTACAGGCAGTAGCTGATAAACTCCACACTGAAATTAAAGAATCTAGGGAAGGACTTCAAGCTGATATTCAAAAATCTTCAGAGACTCTAAAGGAAGCAATCTCTTCAGTTGAGAAGTCAGTGAAAGAGAACAAAACCGCGATTGGGCGGATTGGAGCCGAAGTTGAAACATTGAAAAAGCAATCAAAGATATTTAACGAAAAAATCAAAGTGGTGGAGGAGAAAATCCAATCTGTGGATACTGAAGAAATCCAAAAAATTAGAGGGCAACAAAGAGATTTTCAGGAATCTCTCTCATTTCTGCAATTAAAAGAAAGGGAGGGAAACCTGAGGCTCAGGGGGGTCCCAGAACTTGAGCAGGACAATTTAAAAGATTTTCTGATTAAACAATTCTCTGAGTTCTGGGAGCTCGAAGAAAGTGACTTGCAAGCATCTATTACAAAGGTATTCAGATTTGGCACTAAAGGAAAAAAGAATCCGAAAAGAGTGAATGATTGTATGATCAGCTTTCAAAATAGAACACAGAGAGATCAGATACTGGACCTTCATTACAAGAACAATTTGGAGATCCAGAAAAAAAAGATAATCATCTTTAAAGACATCCCAAAATTCTTTTTGACCAGAAGGACGGACTATAGAGATTTAACAACAGAGCTAAGAGCAAGAAAGATCCCCTTCAGTTGGGAGTTTCCTGAAGGCCTTAATTTTAAATATAAGGGGAGGAATATAAGAATAAGGTCGGTGGAAGATAAGATAAAATTTTTGGATAAACACATTGCTGACTTTGCAGGCTCCTCATTGGATCCTGCTAGACAGTACCAGTTGGTACCACCGGGAAGGCCGGAGGAGAAGAAAGCCACGAGTGAGGAGAAGGAGGAGGAGGAATCAGAAGAAGCAGAAGAAGAAGAGGAAGAAGAAAAAGAAGAAGAAGAAGAAGAAGAAGAAGGAGCGGTAGGAGGAACGAAACTCTAAGATGGCACTAAGAATACTAACTTGGAATATTCATGGCCTGAACCAAAGGCCAAAAAGACACAGGGTCTATCATGCACTAGAACAAAAGAAATTGGATATTATTTGTT
The DNA here is from genome assembly GCA_900245905.1 of Lacerta viridis. Taxonomy (NCBI): domain Eukaryota; kingdom Metazoa; phylum Chordata; class Lepidosauria; order Squamata; family Lacertidae; genus Lacerta; species Lacerta viridis. The sequence goes on along the minus strand of OFHU01002126.1, from coordinate 28,064 downwards.
TACAAGAGACACATGTTATTCGGCATCATAGAAGAATATTACAAAATAAAAAATTAGGCCAAGAGTTTATTTCATCAGATAAAGTCAAGAAGAGAGGTGTTGTAATTTATGCAAAGGAAAAATACAATCCAAGACAGCTTTTCAAGGATGAAGAAGGGAGATACATAGCAATTGAAGTCGTAGCTCAAGGCGAAAAAATTATCGTACTGGGACTCTACGCACCTAATACAAAAAAGGCAGAATTTTATAAAAAGATCCACGATTTGTTGTTAGATTACTTGGACTATAATATTATTTGCTTAGGAGATTTCAATGGCGCAGTCTCCACTCTGATGGACAGATCACAAAGAACTAAAATCACAAATGAAGGGAAACTGCCAAAAACTTTCTTTCAAATGATTGATAATCTGGAATTAGTTGATGCATGGAGATTAAAGAATCCATTAGAAACAGAAGCAACTTATTTTTCAGAACCACAACAGTCGTGGTCGAGGCTCGACTATATCTGGATATCGAATAGCCTAGCACCAAAAATTCAAAAGGCAGTTATTTGCCCCAAGACTTGCTCAGATCATAATGCTGTACAATTGGACTTAAAATTCCACCCAAAGGACTCATTTAGATGGAGGATGGATGACACACTGTTTAGAGACTCCAGGCTAGCGGAAGCCGCAGTTAATAAGATAAGAGACTATTTTCAGCTAAATCTTAATCAAGGAGTGGAGAAGAGGATTGTGTGGGACGCAAGTAAAGCAGTAATGAGAGGGTTTCTAATAAGTGAAAGAGCGAAAAAGAAGAAACAGCAGAATTGGGAAAAAGAAAAATTATTGGTGGAGATTAAAGAGAAAGAAAGGAAATTAAGAGGATACCCAAAAAACATACAAATTCAGAAAGAAATAAAGATCTTGCAGTCCCAATATTCTAAAATTCTGAATCAGGAAATTGAATGGAAAATTAGATTAATGAAACAAAGAACTTTTGATTCAGCTAATAAATGCGGCAAAATGCTTGCCTGGCAGCTTAAAAAGAGACAAAAAGCAAATACCATCACGAATTTAAAAGAAAATGGAAAAAATGTGGAGAGTCCGGAGGAAATTAGGAAATGTTTTCAGAAATTCTACAAAAAGTTGTATAAAAAAGATCCGATAGAGGAGAAAGAGATCGAGCAATACTTGGAGAATAATGGTTTGCGTAGAGTCCCAGAAGAAGATAAAATATCAATTCTCAACCACCCAATAACAACACAGGAAATAGAAGATGCAATTAATGAGATGCAAATAGGGAAGGCCCCAGGACCAGACGGTTTGACAGCTAAGTACTATAAAATATTGAAAGAATGGCTAGTCCAGCCGTTAAGAGACGTATGTAATGGTTTATTGGAGGGAGATAGGGCTCCTGATACATGGAAGGAAGCGTATATTACACTTGTCTTAAAGCCGGACTCAGATAAAACACAAATGAAAAATTACCGACCAATATCATTGTTAAATGTGGATTATAAGATCTTTGCTAATGTTATGGCCAAGAGACTGAAGAGGCTGCTGAAGGACTATATCCACAAAGATCAAGCAGGCTTCTTGCCTGGAAGACATATTAGTAGTAATACAAGAAACATTGTGGATATTGTAGAAAGATTGGAAAAGAAGATTAATACCGAGGCAACATTAATGTTTATTGATGCGGAGAAAGCCTTTGATAACATTTCTTGGAACTTTATGAAGAAAAATTTGGAGAGAATGGGAGTCGGTCAAAAATTTCTGAATGGCATAAATGCCATCTATACAGAACAAAAGGCAAAAATAATAGTAAATAGTGTAATATCAGAGGAAATAAGGATTGAAAAAGGTACAAGACAGGGTTGCCCTATCTCCCCTCTACTTTTTATTACAGTCCTGGAGGTCCTCCTGAATGTGATTAGAATGGACAATTCGATAAAAGGAATAAAGGTGGGAGAGAAAGAGTATAAGAGGTCCTCCTGAATGTGATTAGAATGGACAATTCGATAAAAGGAATAAAGGTGGGAGAGAAAGAGTATAAGCTCAGAGCATTTGCTGATGATGTGGTTTTATCCCTACAAGATCCTGAGAACAGCCTTCCAAAGGCCTTAGAGATTATTGATAAATTTGGCAAAGTAGCAGGTTTTAAATTGAATAAAGCCAAAACGAAAGTGCTAACAAAAAATATACCACAAATGCAGATACGAAAATTACAAGATCAAACTGGACTAAACTTTGTCAAAAAGGTGAAATATTTGGGGGTGAATATGACTTCAAAGAACACAAATTTGTTCAAGGACAACTATGAAAAATTGTGGAAAGAAGTTAAAAATGATTTGGAGATTTGGACAAGACTGAAACTTTCCTTGTTGGGAAGGATTTCAGCAATAAAGATGAACGTGCTGCCAAGGATGTTGTTCCTATTCCAAGTGTTACCAATAATCGACAGAATGGACTGCTTTAAGAAATGGCAAAAAGATATATCGAAATTTATCTGGCAAGGGAAGAAACCCCGGATTAAGTATAAAATTCTGATAGACTCTAAGGAGAGAGGGGGATTCTCCCTGCCAGACTTGAGGATTTATTTTGAAGCAGCAGCCTTCTGTTGGTTGAAAGACTGGTTTAAACTTGAAAACACAGATGTGCTAGACTTGGAAGGACATGATAATGTGTTTGGATGGCATGCGTACCTTTGGTATGGAAAGGTTAAAGCCCACAAGGCGTTTAAAAATCATATTGTTAGAAATGCCTTGTATCAGGTTTGGGTTCGAAACAAGGATTTATTAGAAAGAAAAACCCCCAGATGGATTTCTCCAGTAGAGGCGAAGGCGTATAAGAGACCAAATATGTCTGCAAAATGGTTAAAATATGCGGATATACTGCAACAGGAAGGCCAAACCTTTAAGATGAAAAACTATGAACAAGTAAAAGAGGGGGTCTCGGACTGGTTGCAGTATTATCAAATTAATGAAGTTTTTAAAGAAGATAAGAAAATTGGCTTTCAATTAGAAAAATCCAAATTGGAAACAGAATTAATAGAACAGGACTCTAAAAACCTTTAATAGAACAGGACTCTAAAAACCTTTCCAGAATGTATAATTTGCTGCTAGAATGGCATACTAAGGATGAAATGGTAAAATCGGTGATGATTGACTGGGCGAAAGATGTGGGTCATAATATAATGATGGAGGATTGGGAGAAGTTATGGAAAGAAGGTATCAAATTTACGGCATCCAATGTTTTGAGAGAAAATATAATGAAAATGATATATAGATGGTATTTAACTCCAGTAAAACTTGCTAAAATGTATCATGGTATGAGTAATGAATGCTGGAAATGTAAGAAAGTAGAAGGTACCTTCTATCACATGTGGTGGACGTGCCCGAGAGTAAAGGACTTCTGGGAGAAAATTTATAATGAGCTTAAAAGAGTGTTTAAGTACACCTTTTCTAAGAAACCAGAGGCCTTTCTTTTGGGCATAACCAACCATGAGATACCCAGGAAAGATAAAGTTTTCTTTATGTATGCCACAACAGCAGCTAGAATTCTGATTGCAAAAATGTGGAAAGGTGAAGAGCTACCTACAGTTGAAGACTGGCAAATGAAACTGATAGACTTTATGGAACTTGCTGAACTGACCGCGAAGCTTCGTGACCAGAGGGAGGAGAAGGTGCAAGAGGATTGGAAGAAATTCAAAGATTATTTGAAACAACGTGAAAAGTTAGATATTTAAGCGAAATCAGACATTATAAGAGGCTATAGCAGTGGACTGTTAGAGTAAAATAGTAAAGAAGAAATTAAGATATTGTATTAAAGTAAGAAGATAGACTATGGAATTAAGCTTATAGAGATAAGATAAAGATGATCTGTTTTGATATAATTGTCATTGATTAGTAATGGTAATGAGTTTTGAAATTATGTTTATTATGATAAGCTTATGAGGAGATGTTAATATTGTTAGATCAGGAAGATTTAAGGTGAGTGTAAGGTAATAGTTACAAAGTTACTACAGTATATTAGAATGGAACGCTGAAGAAAGGGTGGAGGAGGTCCTTTATAGGACATAAAATAAGATAAGATATAGATGAGATATTTTTCTCTTTTTGCTTTTTTCTTTTTTCTTTTTCCTTTTTCTTTGCTTTTCTATGTATAATGTGTATTGTAATGAATATTGAGCAATGCTGTTTTTTCTATTTTGATTTTTATTATTGGAAAATTTAATAAAATGATCCTGGTTAGATAATGATTGGCACTCACCTCTGAACACGAGAATTAGCAAGAGTAGTGATGAGCAAGTAATGGAATGAAGCAGACCACCTCATCCTTGGAGCCACAGAACAGAAAGAGACACAACATTATACCCCTCTGGCCTAGTTTGATGTGTGTTGTGATTGATGCACATTAAAGCCCTCTGTTTCTTTTTTTTTTTTAATAAGAATTTGTTGACATTTTCAAAACAAAACATAGACCCACACCCACACCTACAAATATAAAACAAATACAAATATTGCCATGATTCTTCTTCTTATTCATATACATAAAGAAAATTTCTATTTCTAAATCTTGACAGTTGACTTCCCCTGCCTTTTCACCTTCGGTTTTATGTCCATAATCTACTTTAATAACAACGTCAGTCTAAAATTTAAATTCATTTAAAGAAACAATCATCTTAATCTATAATAGCTGATACTAAACAATCATCTTCATCTTTAATAACTGATAATAGCTAATAATAACTAATGATAAACAATCATCTTAATCTATAATAATTAATAATAGATCCTTAAATCTTAACAAATTATTCTTATAACAAATCTATACTAACCTCTTCTATCCCTTATACTGCTGCTAATAACATAAGATTCCAAATATCCCTTTTCTTAAAAAACAAAACAAAATAAAGCTTACAGTCTTCACCCTCCGATTTCAGATTACCATAACAGACCATTTAGATTTTACACTTAATAATTCACCCTACTCCCCCTCTGTCCATTGTCCATTTCCATCTATCACCGGAACCAATCTTCCAATTTTCCTCTTTTCTTATCCATCCACAGATCCAGACACAGTTCCCAACAAACCTTGCATCGAGCATCAAGGTACACATCTCATCTTCTTTCGGCTTCTCCGCTTCAATGCTGCATTCTTCTTTTATTTGTAGTAGTCTTGATTCTTTGTCCCATGCTCCCGAGCTCACACCTCGGGGGCTGGATATAACAATTCTTGCCGTCCCGGGGCTGCCACCCCCATAGGACGTGTATTTTTCCCGGAGTCGCCCTGTCATTTCACTCCATCCTTCCAGCATCCCTTTCAGCTCTTTGCCAAGGTTTTCTTCCATGGTATCAAAAACTTGGAAAGCCTCCTCTGTGGGAAGTAAATTTTTTTCATGTCCCCACTCAAGACCTTCAACTTCCAATCAAACAGTTCCAGCTTCAAGATAGTAAGCCTTTCTTCATCCGTTAGTCCAAAGTTCAAAACAAGTTCAAAAACAAAGTCCAACATGTTGAGAAAGGGGATGGGTATCAAATTTCAGTTTCCGTTTCTATGTTCTCCCTTTTGTACCAGTAATTTTCCACTTCAACTCAAACTTTTCGCAGCCATTTTCCTTGAAACCAGGGCGCAAAGACCAAAATTTTAAAAAAGGATATTTTCCACAGACTTGCTCCCCAAGGGGAGAACTAAAGAGTCTCACTTATCAAAGTTCAAATACTTTGTAACCATCTCTGTAACAGCAGCCTCTTAAACTGGTTATTTTCTTTCCCCCGAAGGGAGGGAGGCAGGCTTCCTTTTCAAACGTCTCCCGGATCGTTAAAAGAACACAGAAAATAGTCCAATCCAATACTCACGACCACCGGGTTTCTTTAGTTCCGAACATAACTGGTAGAACTTTGACGCTCGTCGCGGGGGTGACCGCCGCTTTGCGTCCCGGTTGGGGCATGTCCCCTATAGCCCGGCTCCGTTGTCCCTTCACCCCCACTCCCCCTTTACAGGGGGAGCGAGGGAAGGGTTCAGAGCCATAATGGGCACAGCCGGGGAGCCCGGGGTGCGGGACGCTCTTCCCGCACCCCACCGGAGCCCCGCTTTGCGGTAGCGGGGCTCCAACCCCCGGGACGGACTGGGTCGCCTCGCAGCCGAGGCAACCCACGACCGCTCCGCAATGGCGTCGCCGCCGGAAGTCTAAAGCCCTCTGTTTCACCTGTTGTTGGGAGCTGTCAGGGGCTCAAATGAATAACTTTTGGGTCTGTGTGCAGCTGCCCTGTGTGGTGAGGCACAGAACTGCATGTGGCAGCAACAGCCCGGGCAATTTAGCATCCTTGGTCTCTGCAGTAGTGTAGCATGGGTTGCCAGTGCCCAGTGCCAGTGGGTGGGAAACAGGTAGAGTATGTATGTACATTCAACTGCCTAACGCTTCACCCAGACCACAGCTGCAGAGATAAGAAGAGAGTTGTTCTGTTGTCTGGATGGAGAGTTCACTTCCTGTTGTCTGGATGGAGAGGTCACTTCCTGGTTTGCACGGAGAAGCCATTTTCAATGGAGCCCAGCGACAGAAACACGCAGTATTGAGGAATTGCTGGTTGTTGAAATTTTGCTCCTCTAACAATTTTGCACCTGGGGAAACCACCCCTGTGCCCACCACCACCACACTATGCCACTGGGTCTCTGCACCCACTCCATAATTGACTCTTCTGGACAAGAACAACCATAAGGGGGTTCCTGCTCCAGATAAACCTTGCTTGAGCTTATCTGCTTCATACTGTTGCCCTTTGGTCTTGGCATTCTGGTTTGCCCCTCTACCCTGCCTCTTGACTTGTCCCTTGTCCCTGTTAGTGTGTGTGTGTGTGTGTGTGTGTGTAAATAGCACAGTGAAGTGCATAAATAAATAATCTGGTAAGACTGCTAGTTGGAAGGATAAAGAAATGTTAAGGTTCATCAAGCCTGGCAAACAAAACCAATCTGAGCACAAGCTTACATTTGGCCATCATGGAGTCATGAGGATGTGAAAAGGAAGATCCAACACTGAAGAAGCAGCAGGAAGGAAGTAAAGCCTGAAGGAACAAATGGTTACTCAAGAAGGAATTGGTGAGGGAAGACTAGGATGCCTTTCTGTCTGCTGTCCCACAATGGTTCAGGTAACTTATTGCAACTGTTGTTGCTTTAATTCCAACATTTGCAGCCTCCTGGCTGGCTCTATGGTCCTTATCCACAGCTCCTGTCTCACTGCAGACCACTCCCCACAACTCAGTGCTAACTCCCTGGAACTCTGGGTGCATTGAGCTGACGGTAAGAAAATTATTATCTTAAATACCCCCAAAACAAATGCTGAATCTCAGTTATGGGAAACATATCTTGGCTGTGGATAATAACACCAGGGCTAATGACAACTAAGAATATAACGTTATGGTTGCCAATTGGCAGTGGGTGGGAGAGGCTTGGCCAGCTCCTGCGGCGTGAAATGCAGTAATTAGGAGGCAAAGCTTTTCACAGCATTAATGGGAGAAATGTGCCTATTTGGCACCCTCAAAACTCTGCAGGGGTAGAGGCCAATTAGAATGGCTCACCCCCAGAGTCTGATAGATCCAACTGTTTCTTAGTTAGCTCAGGGATGTGTGTGTTCCTGCTGACATGGCTTGTGGTTCTGTCAATGCCTTGGTCACCCTCTGGAGCTGGGAGCTTACTGGAACATCTGACCCTATTCTGCTTCATAAAGCCTATTCAACTCTGAGACAGCAGCCAGAGTGACAGTGGAGGGGAAACTGAGGCCGCATGTGATTGAATGACAGCTAAGCACCCCTTTCTGTTGTGTGCATTTACTGTTTTGGCTTAATTGCAGGCTTTTGGAGGAGAGCAGTGATGGGTCCTACCAGATGTTCCCTGGGAAGAGGGATTGATAAACCACTGTGGGAACTGTAGCTCCTGAGGGGAATAGGGATCTCCTAACAATTCTCAGCACCATTAACCATCAACAGCTCCCAGGATTCCTTGAGGGAACCCATAACTGTCTGAAGTGGTATCATAGTGCCTTTTATGTACTATATAGTGAAGATGAGGCCTGGGAGGAGGTGGGGAGGAGGACAGAAAACCAGAAGGGTGGAAGAGTAGCATATCATGGATGAAGTCATGAATGCCTGGACAAGAATACTCCATACTTCATACACAGCAAGATTTTGTTTTAAGTTTGACTTGTATTCCTTTAAAACAATGTTGTTTAGTATTATGAAAAACACAAGTTAATTTAATAAAAGAGTCGCCTTTCACATAAGTTTCAAGGTGATTTACAAGCATACAGCAAAAGCAACGAAAATAGGTTTAAGAGAAATATAAACACAAAGGTGTGTTTTAAAAACAACACAAACACCCTAGAACCGTGGTTGTACTGCTCCCCAGGGAGGGGATTAATGGGGGGGCCACTGGAGGTGTAAATGACTTTGAAATCAACTTCATCAGTTTTGTTGAATTAATTAAATTAAATAGTTTTAATTGGATTTTGAATAAACGTACAATTAATTGTTACTGGTTTGAATTTTATTGTGTTATTATCTTCCGGAGAAGAAAAACATAAAGAGTAAACATTACAAAAATCTGGAGTGAGGTCCCCACAGTTGGCTGGAACCTTGTATGCCAACTCCTGGAAACTCCTGGCAGCCAAACTGGTGCCAAACGTATTGCTCTGCTTTCCCTTGGACCACATCAGTGGTTTTATGGGCAGCTCATGACCTCCACGCACACTTCCCAGGCTTGCATCCTGGGGATGGTACTTTTGGTGCTGCTAATGCAGCAAAAACAAAACAGAAGGCAGCAGTTATGAATTACTGGTCTCTGCAGCCACAGCAGGCGCTGGGACTCTCTAGCAGTTTGACTTCCGCCCCAGAATTGCACTCCATTCTCTCTCGAGACAGATGTATGCCAACAATAACATTAGTTGTGCAAACAGCTGTTCTGAATCATGTTCTCTATAGAGCAGGGTAAGAGGCACTGGGGATGAACTTATGGAACCAAGGGCGGGGGGGGCTGAAAAAGTTTGGGAACCACTGCCCTAGGCAGAGACCTTATTTTTTAAAATAAATAAATAAATAAATAATAAAAATAAGTCAACTGGAATGGTTTGCTGAAACATAAAAATTCTTCATTTGTTTTCAAAAACTACATATGTTGTTCCACCAAAATGGGGGCTTCCTTAACATGGAGCTCTACAATATGGAAAAAAGCTTACCTTAGGAACAGAGGGGGCAAGCCAGAATTTTTCCCACAATTATCTGCAAGCAATGGGGTTCTGTAGCAATCACACAGGGGGTGTCCAGAAGACAACCTGGTGTGGTACGGGTTCCCTAAAAGGGTTAGAAAGTTTTGGAAAGGAATACTTTTTTTAAAAAAAAATATTATGCCAGGTTTATGCAGCATTTCTTTCCCCACCACGACCACTAGAGGCCACCCACTCTCTCTGTCTGGCCAAAATAATTTCAGGGCTTTCCACTGGAACTGTCAAAGAGTGCGCCAATCAGGGTCAGCATTACAATTGAAACAACATGAAGCCATGCCTTTCAGGCAGTTAGTTATAGAGAAGGGCAAAGTGCCCAGTTTGAGGAGAGACTGTGTCATTTATTTATTTATTTATTTATTTAACCTTTCCCTCCCAGTTACACTGGCATGATACCCTGTTTCCCATCATACATGGATGCACAGTCTCACTTTTTTAGGGGCTGAGGGGGGGACGGACTGTTTTTTGTTATTCCAAAGTCAACATAAGACCCAATCTGGATAAAAACACAAGAGTGTAAGAGCTGTTCAACAGTGGAACAAACTTCGCAAAGAGGTGGTGGACTCTCCTTCTTTGGAGGTTTCAAGCAGAGGTTGGATGGCCATCTGTCATGAATAATCTAGTTGAGATTCCTACATTGCAGGGGGTTGGACTAGATGATCCTCAGGGTCCCTTCCAACTCTACAGTTCTATGATTCTATAAGACCCATCTAGTTCAGCATCCTTTTCTCACACTAGCTAACCAGATGCCTCAATGGGAAGCCCCACATGCAGGATTTGAGCACAAAGGTTTTCTCCCTATTTCCACCAACTGGTATTTCTGTATTTCTGCCCCTCAGACTGTGGAGGCAGACCATAGCCATTATGACTAGTAGACATTGATAGACTTATCCTCTGTAATTTGTGGAATCCTCTTTGAAAGCCACCCTGTCACTGTTCCTGTGGGAGTGAGTTCCATAGTCTAACTATGCACTGTGTGATAGAAATATGCTTGCATGCGAAAGGGAGCTCATAATTGCCAATGTGTTCCTATTATGAAGATTAAATACACAAGTGAATGCAAGGCTGAGGGAAATGTCAAGGCTTTGCATTGAGGTAAATTAACTAAAACCAGCAAAGGAAGGCTACTACCCATCTCTTAATCTCTCAATACCAGGAAAAAAGCTTCACTTGAACAGAGATATTTAGAAGAGCAGGAAACCTATCCCCAGTTTAGTCTCTAAATAAGGGATAGGGCACCTATGGCCCTCCAGGTGTTGCTGGATTACAATTACTGTCGTCCCTGACCATTTGCCAGGTTTTTCTTCTTAAGTATTTATTTTTATTTATTTAATCAAAAACATATAATTCAATTAACATATTATCATAAAGAAATAAAATAAAAAACAATACAGTTGCATGAAAATTAAACACTCACAATCCCTGGGATAGCTCAGTCAGTGGGCATGAGACTCTTAATCTCAGGGTTGTGAGTTTGAGTCCCACATTGGGCTAAAGATCCTTGCATTGCAGGGGAGGTTGAACTAAACGATCCTTGTGGTCCCTTACAACTCTTTGCTTTGCTGATATGGAGGGGGCAGTGAAAAATTGTTTTGTTCATAAATTGTTTTGTTTATGTCTTCAAGATCTTGCAATATTTTCACCTGAAGCTGAAAAGTGACTAAGAATTATTAGCAGCAGGTGTATTTCACATGAGGCATTTGAACTCTTGGCTATGTTGATGGGAGCTTGGAGTCCAACATCTGGAGAAGGCCATGGGTTCCCCAGTCCTGCTCAAAATGGGTACAGATTACTTTGCCTTTAGTTCTTATGTGATTTTCAGATTCCTCTTACTACATTTACTACAGCTGGGGGGGGGCACCAGAAACCTTGGCTCTCTAGATGTTATTAACCGATGGCTCCCATTAGCCCTAGCAAGCACACTCAGTGGCCAGGGATGGGCAATTGTAGTTCAGCAACACCTGGAGGGGTAACAAAGCTTCCCTACACCTGGTCCACAGGCAACCCAATTGTCCCTGCATTGCCACCTTGAAACTGTTTACAACTGCTCCTTAGTAGACACATAGACTGCAGTCCTATCCATGCTTACTTTATTAGCGTTATTTGCATTTATATCCCATTTTTCTCCAAGCAGTTCAAGGTGGTGTATGTGGTTCTCTCTGCCGCTCCCCCTCCCCCCACATTTAAACCTCACTCAGCCATGAAGCTCACTGGGTGACCTTGGGCCTGTCACTGCCTCTCAGCCTAACCTACCTCACAGGATTGTCATTAGGGTAAAATGGGGAGAGGGTGACTTATTTATGTCACCTTGAGCTACTTGGGAGTAAAATAAAACCTATTATAGACAATCCTATATACGCACTTCCCTGGGAGTAAGCTTCTGCTGGACTCAGTGGGGCTTAACACAGGATTTTCTTGAAGGGGTTTACTCCTGTGTAGGCAGTGTTTTGCCCTGAGGGACTCGCCTCTGACTGGACAGGACTAGGCTTGCCCTTTTTTGCCCCACTGAATTCAACGGGGCTTCCTCCCATGCAGGGTCACAGCCCTACTATACAGCGTCACCTTCCCCAGAGTAAGGCTTGCTGAATTCTGTGGGGCTCCCTCCCTAAGCAGAGGGGCTGGTTCATGACCAGGCGGGAAGAGGCCTTCTCCCTGCCCCACTGAGTCCAGGGGGGGGGGGCCTCCCAAGGCAGGCTGCCATCCAGCAGGGGAAGAGAAGGAGTGAGGCCTCTTCCTCCCCCTTAGCCACCGCCACCAGCTCCACTGCCTTCTCCAGGGCGGGCAGCAGGGCGCGCTGTGCGGCCTCCTCTCCAGCCTCTCTCTCTCTCTCTCTCACACACACACCGGGGCCCGGCCGAGGGAGGGGAAGCGAGACGAGGCGGCGGCGACCGAGGAGGAGGAGGAGAACGAGGAGGCCGGGCTAAGCCGCTCGTCTTAGGCCCCGCTGCGGCGTCTTGAGGCGGAGCAGACTGGCTTCCTTCCCGCCCGGCTCGGGTTTTCCCCCGCGGCGGCAGCCTCGTCGTCGTCGTCGTCGTCGTCTTCTACCTCCTCCGTTTCCTCCAGCCGGGCTGGGCCTCTGAGCCCCGAGCTCCCGTCCCAAGCCCCCCTCTGCAGGCGGGCGGGATCGGAGCCCAGCCCCGGCGCGGCCGCGACATGTCCGGCAAGATCGAGAAAGCAGGTGGGTGGACGGCGGGAAGGCCGCTGAGAGAAAGTGGGGCAGGGGGAGGCCGGCCGCCTTTCCTCAGTCGGTGGGGCGGTAGTTTGGGGACGGGGGGGGGGGGGGAAATTGTGTGGGGTGGGGGCGCACTTGAGACCAGGGCTTTTCATTCACACACCGTTTTGGTTCCTGATTTCTTTCATCAGCTGGATTATATGGGTCTGAGATAGATAGAGAGAATTACACAGACACACACGCCCCCCCTCACCCATGCTCAATGGAGGCAGCCCCCACCCGGAAGGGTCTGGCCGCCCTATAGAATATAGTAACCCTCCCGCCCCCACGACAGAGATCCATTGAAGTTAGACTTTACTCTTGCCCCCTTCTTTTTTTCTTAAAAACGTTTTCCTCTTGCCCCATAGAATAGCAGCCCCATTTCTTTTCATTAAAAAAGTCTTATAAATGCCAGAGAGTAGTAGGCCCTTTCCTGCCCTGTAGAAGAACAGCTTTTAAGAAAATGTAAAGGGTAAGGCTGCAAATCATAAATAGCAAATGTGAGAGGTGCACACACACACATACCCACGCAGGAGCCCCATAGAAAAGGCTCTTCCCTACCCTCTTTGGAGGAACACACCCCCTTTTTTCCTTTTTTTAAAAAATGCTGTTTCTAATACTGTGGAGTAATAAGGGTTCCTGCCTCTTGGCACTGCTGTCAGTCCAATAGGACACATACGTTTGGGGACTAATTCAAACCATAGGTCCTGGGATGCTCCTAATTTCCTCACATATAATGCTCTTTATTTTATGCATAGAATCAGAGCCATCTTCCCTAAGTTCAATATCCCCCTGAAATTTTTTCCTCCTGTGGAATAATCCCTATTGCACCCTGTACAGCTATTTGTTTACTCTTTCAGTCCTGTAGGAAGGTGCTATAAAACAGGTTTACTCCTGCCCCATGGAATAGCGGCTCTACATTCGTGCACCCCTGTTGTAAAAGACATTGAAGGCTTCTTGACCTATAGGGGGGACTTGCACCAAGTCTCACATACTACTGGGAGGGTTTCTCAAAACCAATCTTAAAAGAATGAACTGAATCCCCCCCCCCCGACACACTTTATTTCTCAGGCCTGTTTGCCAGTTATTCTCCCTCCCTCAGAACTATATAAGCTTCACAACTTCTTTCAGCTCAGAATCATGCAGAGTTCCTCCTTCCTCATATGGCAGCAGCAGCAGCAGCAGACCTTTCCCTGAAACTTCATTCAGAACAGACTCTTTCATATAATCATAGAGCTGTAGAGCTGAAAGACACCCAGAGGATCATCTAGTCCAACCCTCTGCAGTACAGGAATATGCTGCTCTCCCATATGGCAATCGAGTGGTGTAACCACTCTCATAGTGCAATACAGTAGATAATCTGTTTCCTGACCTGAGCAATCATCTCCAGCTTCATAAATCAGATACTTCTTATTACTGTAGAATAGATGGTTTCCCCAATGCCACAGAGTATCTTGTTTTTCTTCCAATGCTATAAAATAAAGCTCTGTAAAACAAACTTCATTCCACTTGTAGATTAATACTTTTTATCCTCCCTGGCCCGGGCTTTTTAAATAAAATCTATAGTGTAAATTCATACTAGTATAGTACTGGATAAAGAGTTGGTTCTTCCAGCTCCTTATTATTTATTTATTGCATTTATATTGCATCTTCTTTCCATGGAGCTCAAGGTGTGGTGTGCATGATTCTCCCCCTCATCATTTAATCTCCACAATAACCGTAGAAGGTAGAACAGGCTGAGAGGCAGTGACTGGCCCAAAGCCATCCTGTGAGCTTCATGCTGAGTAGGGATTTGAACCTGGGTCTCCCGGGTCTTAGTCTGACCCTTTAACCACTACAGCACATTGGCAACCCAGTGCCCTCCAAATATTTTGGACTCCCATCAGCCCCAGCTTCCTTGAGTCCGATAAAGCAGACTTTGTGGGGCAGCTTTCTCAAGTAGTGTTCAAGGGGGTGGTATTAATTTCCACTGACACTATTTCACTAATAGGATTTGGTGGTACTGTATTTGGTGGTGTTGGGCTGGGACTGTGGAGGTCTGGATTCATATCCACACACAGCTATGAAAAGTTGTGTCTGTAGATGCTACTTCCCAAGGTGCTGGGTGGGCCTGATGAGAGTTGTCGTTAAAAATATCTGGAGGATATCAGATTGAGGATGTGTGGTTTACACGAATAACCTGTAGAAGACCTTGGGCTTTCTCCCACATCCCTCCAAACAGGGTCCTTTGCAGGTAGCATGGAACAAGTGAAGGAGGCTTCTTGCATTCATGTATATGCTTATCCTCTACTGATTAGCCTCATGAAAGTGTTCCTTGGCATTTTCTTGATATTTGAAGAAGCCCCACACTTAGACTTTCCAGAGTTTCTGCTCATGATTTGTGGTATGAAACTGGTGGTGATTGGGGGAACTGGTGGGTGTTTCCATATGTGACTGATATTGGGGTGTAGGTGGGGAAATGCCTGTCCCAGCACCCATTGAAGGGGGGGTGGGGTTTTCCTGCTGAATTGCATTGCGATTGAAGTTTGAACAGAGAGGTATGAGTTGAGGCCTCTTGTGAGGGAAACTCCAAATGGCACTTTAAAGAAATTTTCTGCTCGTTTATATATTTGTCTTGCTTTTTTACATGTGTTGAAAGGGGTGCACTAGAAATGAGTTTCTCAAGTCTTTCTTATTATTTCTGAAAACTAATATCCACTGTTCTGAAAGTTGTATTTTTGCACGTTTATTAACTGAAAACAAGGCTGTTAATGAGTGGCATAGTTTTGTGCATAATGACTGATTTTTAAATTCTAAATGCCCTGTTTAGTGGAAAGAGTGAATTCTCTTAATATTCCTTCCCTCCTCTTCTTTGTTCTCCAGAATGCTGGATCTGGCTGGGATCTCCCCCTCCCCAGTCTTGAAAAGAGAAAGGTTAGGAAGACATTCCTCTGCTTGAAGCAGTGAACTGGGAAGCATTTAACTGGGATGCCTAGTGGCACTTCAGACTCCTAAAGCGTCTCCTCTGATTTTAAGCTGTAGCTGTTTATGGATGCTTTTTGGTGTACCAGAGGTGTTACATTTAAAGATTCAATTAGTGTTTTGCAAATCAAGCAGTGAATTTATTTGGTTTCATTATGTAGCATTTAATTAGCAGAGAGAAATCAATGTTGTATTGTGTTCTGTGGTGTAAGGACTCTCTGGATATCTTCCTTGGGGGAATGTTGTGGTGTCGTGCCACTACCCTTTTCCCACCAAACAGGCACTGTTCAGACCTGTCGGTCCCTACTTGCTTGAAAGGCATGGAGAGATTTCTGAGTCTGATGATTTTTAAATGCTTTTTGTCTTGACTTCTGAGCTCTGTGCAGCATCTGTATCTGTCTTCCTGTGATAAGGTTTTGGAGGGACCCCTTGGGAATAAAAAATGACTTGGATTTCCTAGCAGCTGATTTTCAAGTACTATGCACTGTGCAAATTGTGTCTCCTGTACCAAGTAACTGTCTAAAACAAGTGAGCATCCCATTGTGTCAGAGGTCAGATTGTTCCCCAGATACTGATTAATTGCTGAGTAATATCTCCTGAATGCTTGGAGCAGAATACTGTGACAGAGGGACACGGGTGGCGCTGTGGTCTAAACCACTGAGCCTCTTGAGCTTGCAGATCATAAGGTCAGCAGTTCAAATCCGCCCAATGGTGGTGAGCTCCTGTTGCTTTGTCCCAGCTCCTGCCAGCCTAGCAGTTCAAAAGCATACCAGTGTGAATAGATAAATAGGTACCACTGTGGCGGGAAAGTAAATGGCCTTTCCATGTGCTCTGGCACTAGTCATGGTGTTCTGTGTGCCAGAGCTGGACTTAATCATCCTTTAAGGGGTACTTTACTCTTTTTATTTTTGGTGTGATGGATAAAGCAACTGTAGGGCAATACTTTTCAGGGGATCTCCCACTCCTTCAGTTAGGGGGCAAAGCAGTAGCCATGATCAAATACAGCCCTTTGGGCTTCTGTCCAGTCCTTAGCTCTCTTCCCAGGCTCCCATTCCCCTCTCAGGCTTCTTCCATGTCCTCCTTGAGTACTTTTGTCTGGCTAGGCTGTATCCTTAAACTGTGCAGTTGCTACCTGTTTATCTGGGTAGAGGATGGAGACAGGCATGGAAAGGGAGTATAGAAGGCTCTGGCCTTTGTACAGCTTTGATGAAGCCCACTGTGCCATTGTCAGAATTACATCTGTTGCCCTCCTACTAGTGGCATCTTGCTCCCAAAAAGTTGCCTATGAAGGAACGTGGACTGAAAAGGATTCCCCAACCCAGGGGTAAAGGAAGGTCACAGGGGTTTGTCTGATGCTATTGGGAGGCAAGGATCCCAGCAGCACTGTGGAGCACTGTGAACCTCTGGTGAAAGATTAACTGGCTATCCCAGCAGGTTAATTGGAGAAACAATATGTCATGTCAGCCTGCCATTACAGGACAGCTAGACCTGGCTGTTCTTTCTCTTCCTGGCTGCAAATAATAAGCCCAGGTACTATATCTTGAAAGGCAGCTAGCAACTTTTGCAAGCTTATTTGCAAAGCTGCCTGCAAACCAGGGGCTTTGGAATCTTTTTCAAGAAGTAGGTATGGTAAAGGCAAAGGACTCCTGGATGGTTAAGTCCAGTCAAATTTGACTATGGGGTGTGGCACTCATCTCCACTTTCAGACTGAGGGAGCCAGAACAGCTTTCCAGGTCATATGACTAGCATGACTAAACCGCTTCTGGTGAAACGGAACACCGTGATGGAAGTCAGAGCGCACAGAAATGCTGTTTACCTTCATGTCACAGCGGTACCTATTTATCTACTCATGCTGGTATGCTTTCAAATGCTAGGTTGGCAGGAGCTGGGACAGAGCAACAGGAGCTCACCCAATCGCACGGATTTGAGCTGCTGACCATACAATCAAGAAGTATTATCAAAGTTCAAGGGCACATTCCAGCCAAGAAATAACACTCAGGTGTGAAGGAGGGCCAGTGAGGGGTGTGGCCTTGGAGAGGGTGCATGGCCTGGGGAGTATTCCAGGGGCCAGAAAGAGAGGCCAGAAGGGCTGCATTTGGCTCCTGGGCCTGAGGTTCCCCACCTCTGCTGTGGGATTTGGAATTTGCAAGGCTCATTTTGCACCTGGCTATTAGCCACTTACGACCAAGTGAAGATGACCAAGTGAAGGGCAGCAGGTTGGCGTCTGATATCATGGAGGTGCATGACTTGGGATCCTTGGATCTTGACTGTGTTCACACACTAGTAACACATCCTGTAGAATTCTATGGGTTATATTTTATCTGCACAATCCAAATGAATTTCAGTAACCCAAAAGTCATATTGAAAAATATGACTTTCGAGCTTTCTGGCCCCCAAAATGGCAACTAGGCATTTCATTTTGGTGACTGTAACCCTGATTTAAGGAGCCATTTGGTGCCTAGCTTATAATATTTGAATTTCTAACATTGCTCTGTTGAAAGTAACAGGTATTCTGTTGAAAGTAACATGAGACTGATTTTATGCATGCTTATTTGAAAGCAAGCCTTGTTGAATTTGATAGGATGTGTACTCCCAAGTAGGCATATATAGGGTTGCAGCATTTACATCATCTTAAGGTTAATTAATCCACAGTGATTGATCTTATGCAAGCTTGCTTTGTCTACAGGAGTATTTCGCAAACTTTTGATAGTTGAGGCATGCGTCTTCTAAATTAAAATGGGAGGTTCCCTCTGTTTCTTTTTCCAACAGGCTTACTTTTTAAAGCATTGAAGCAGCATCCCCTCCTGTGTTTTTGTCAATAGGCAACCACCTTCAAGGGCGGGTAATTCTGATGAGTGTGCGCACTGGGAGTGATTAAATGTCTCACCTGCTTCTAATGTAGAAACTTCAGAAGGGCAGTAGCTCAGTGGTACAGCATCCCATATTCCATCCCTGGCATCGTCAGGTAGGGCTGGGAAAGACACTTATCCTGGAGACCCACTGCCAGTTAAGGCAGGCAATATGGTAGGGTTGTCATATTTTGAGGAGCAAAAAAGAGGAGACGTTTGCCAATTTCCAAAGGATGTTCATATTTCAGCACCATATACTACTGTTTGAAGCAAACACACTCCACAGATAATTTTTTTTTAATTGTTTGTGGGAGTCCCAAGGGATATTGCATTCAGAGGCTCTGGGCAAAATCTCATCTCTTAACCACACAGTGTTGTAGTGAGGGAGCTTAGGCTAACATCACTTTGAGCTTTTCAGACTGAGCCCAATTTAGATTTTTACAACATAATGTGTCAGAACAATACTAGCCCAAGTGCATACTGCCTCTTCCCTTTAAAAAGGGAATGATTTTCAGAGCAAAATGATACTTTCTTTCCCTTTCCAAAGAGACATGAATGAAATCTTCTACCATTAAATTACTGTTCAGGTGGATTTTTTAATTTTTGGAAAATGTTTGGAAAATTATTTCTGGGTTAGCGGAGTATATAACGTGAAGCGTATGTAACCTGAAGTGTATGTAACCCGAGGTACTACTGTAATTGTAGGAAGAGAAAACACAGAAGCAAACATTTTCCAAAAATTAAAAAATCCACCTGAACAGTAATTTCATTTCACCCCTGAAAAAGAGGACATGCCTGGCAAAAACTGGATGTATAGCAACCCTACAATATGGAGGATATTAACCCAAGGAATCCGACTCATATATAAGAAGTTACTTTTTATGAGGTTGATGGTGGTGGCACAAAGCAGTAAATCATTTAGAGATGCAGAAAGTGGCCTCATCTGTGGGTGGGTTCTGCAGGAAGCTTTCAATATAGTTCTCTTCTGGCCCCAGGGATGTTATTTTTTAAAACAGATTTCTTTTATTAAGATCTCCCCGTAATCTAGTAAATGACAACTGCAGAAGAAACAAATCAAATAAGTAAAATAATTATAGGTCCTTACCACCCACAGAGGACAGTAGTTCCTCCCAGCTCTCACCTGGGGTTTTTCCTTTCTTCTCCCAGTCTCTCACCCTGGGAGACCAAAATTTCCAGGGGTCCCTCTCCATCAACCATCTCCCACCATACAATCTCCGGACCCTAATAAAGGCCCCAGACATAGGACTCCAAAGAAAGAAGAAAAAGAGAAACAGAAAAAAGAAAGAAAATGACAATAGAAATAAATTAAGGAAGAAAGAGAAGAAAATGAAAAACAAAAACAAAATATTAGCAAAAGATACAAAAAAAGAAATTTCAATTTTCCATCTGCCAGTTACATAAAAAAGAAATTATGATTATTAAAAATATTCAGTCCATACGAGCATCCATCTCCACTTTCTGTTAAACAATATTTCTTACATTGACTTAAAAGAAATATTGTTTAACAGAAAGTGGAGATGGATTTCTAAGAATCTTTCATTTCTTTTTCCTATGAAAAGTTCAATATAGGTTCCCTAATTATTAATAAATAAATGTTAACCATATTTTTTCTTTTAACTTTACCTCCATTAATTCCTACCACCATTAGTCCATATTGAATAACAATAAATTCTTCCATCCGTGTCTATTTTAAAGTCTCACCACTGTGATCACACACTGGGCCAGTATTCCACCCCACCCCCATACTATATAGCCACTAGTTCATGTCCAGTTTCATATGTTCAGTTCCATTCCTGTTGAATTCCATTTCCTGCAGTGTTTACGACAGTATTGCTATCTCCTCTTCTAGGACTTTCCATTTTCATCTTTTCCAATCTTTTCCCAGAAAGAATAACATAACTTTAATAGCATCTTTACATGAATTCTCTCCAGATTGTATGCAATGTACTTTCTCTCTGCTAGAACTAGGAAAAGGCCAGGACTCAACCAAAGCTTTCCCCCCACTTAACTCCAACAACGCCATATCCAGATAGTTCTCTCAATAACTACATGTGCTTTTATCTTCTCCACCTCCAAATCCTTGTATGGAGGTCATTTCCATTTCCACATCAGTATCTGCTTCCTTCTGTTTAATTATTTCATAATCCAGTCCTGCCAACTTTTCATCAACTTGGTCTGAAGCCTCGGGGTATTCCCCATTTCCATTTTCCATGTCCTATTCCTCTGGCTCATTTTCTTCATTCTCTGGCTCACTTTCTTCATCTTCATCAACCATTGATTTGATCATTTTTAAATTGTTCAGCCATCAACTGTTTAACAATACCAACAGTCACTGGTTGATCCAAAAATACCTTTATCATACTGGATGCTTTTAACATTTTGAATATTATTAACCACGCAATCCACCTTAATGTTTTTCCCCTGTTATCTCAAAACAATCAAATTCCTTTCTCATGGCTGATGATAGCCACTTGACTTTCAGTTTCACCAATTCTTTAGTGGCAGAGGGGGGGGGAAAGATTAAAGATTTTCAAATACAGGAGTTCCTATAATTCATTTTAATATTTCTTGTCCACCATGAATCAAGCCTTCCACTTTGCTTTAGATACTTTAACAATTAGTTCCCTTTGTGTTTTCTCAACAACAGAAAGCAGTGCTCAAAGATTTTCAAATTTTAGATTTCCCCCACATAATTATCTTCTGTCAGTAGCAGCTAACAGAAACACAGCTAAATCGCCATTCCTCTCTCCCAGAAATGGCCCCAGGGATGCTCAAGGGATTGGATTCTGTGAACTCTGATGCCAATTTACCCTTATCTGCACCTCCTAGGTTGAGGTGTGGATCAGAATAACAAATTATTCCTTCCAGTTTTGTAGTTATATGAATTTTGAGATAGTTATTCACTTTAAAAAGGTGTTTAAATTCATATTTTATGATGAAATATTTAAGAAATAAGTACACTGAGATAAAATACATGCTTGAGTATAAATTTCATTTCTTACAAAATAACATTTAAATGTAGACATGAGATGGAGACAATTTATGAATGGAAATCAAAATGGACAAGAAATCTGTATACTTTGCACTCAAGCCTGCAAATAACTGGCAGGCTTGCACTAACACTGTGATCAGCTGATTTCTGCTCTCAGGCTGGTGCAAGTGTATCTTACTGCTCACCACATGGCAACAAGCTGTATGTATGAAATGTACACCATGGGTGCAGTGCATAGCTTTTACATCTGGTAAATATTGAGTGGTGATGTGTAGTGAGGGAGAGCCGTCTTGGACATCTGAAGGGTCTGGCTCCTGGATCAGGCCAAGGGCTTGTCTAGTCCAGCATCCTTTTTTCACAGTGGCCAACAAGAGGCCCATGATGGGAAGCCTAAAAGCAGGACCTGAGTGGAACAGCACTTCCCCAACTTGTGATTCCCAGCAACTGGTGTTCAGGGACAGGTTGCCTCTGATAGTGGAGGCAATTGAAAATAGTGTTGAAAATAGTGTGGTTATAATCTAAAAAACA
The DNA here is from genome assembly GCA_900245905.1 of Lacerta viridis. Taxonomy (NCBI): domain Eukaryota; kingdom Metazoa; phylum Chordata; class Lepidosauria; order Squamata; family Lacertidae; genus Lacerta; species Lacerta viridis. The sequence goes on along the minus strand of OFHU01002126.1, from coordinate 6,250 downwards.
GTATTGCTAAAATAAACAAGGTGGCCAATGGACTCATTAAGGTAACACGCGGATGCCTGTTTGGGTGTAAGAAAGGAACGTGTGTTTTGTGTTATTGGGATGGGGAGGGAGACAGCTGGAGTCTGCTGGAATGCAAGGCAGCTGGCTTGTGACAACCAAAAAGCTGAATTTGGAAAGAATTTCTAAATTTATTTTCTGGGTGCGGCTAGTTCCTTTGGGCTCACCATCAAAGGGAAGAGGGGCTCAAAATCTGGCTAAAAATATCTGTTGGTGCAACCCGGCTGCCCTTTTTGGCAAGAGATTTTTCTTCCCCATGTATCCTGAACCCGTAATTTGCTTTTTCCAATGTAGTTGCTGCTGCCAGACTCTTCCGATGGCAGAAAGGCAACGGTTAGTTCTTCATGTGGGATTTGGTCCTACATGAGGCAGTGATGGCCACCAACTTGGAGGGCTTTAAAAGAGGAATAGGCATATTCATGGAGAAAAAGGCTATTGCCTCCACTGTTGGAGGCAGTGTACCTCAGAGCACCAGTTGCTGAGAATCACATGTGGTAAGAGTGCTAATGTAATCACGTCCTGCTTGTGGCTTTCCCTTGGAGGCAAGAGTGAGGAACCTATAAACTTCCAAATGTTGCTGAACTACAATTCCCATCACACCTAACAAGCACGGCCAGTGGCTAGAGATGAAGGGAGTTTCAGCAACACCTGGAAGGCCAGAGTTCTCCACACCTGCTCTAGGGCATTTGGTTGACCACTTTTAGAACAGAACGCTGGACTAGATGGGCCATCAGGACTTTTCTTGCATTATTATGTGAGTGTGCTGTTGATTTCCTTAAGACTCTGCTTTGCAGTGCTTTGAAGTTTGAACCATAGAGTGGGAATGGGGAACACACAATGCACCAGATGTTGTGGACACCCAACTCCTATCAGTCCCTGCCAGCATGGGCAGTAGCCAGAGATGATGAGTGTTAATGGCCCAGCAAAATCTGGATGGCCACAGATTGGCAACAACAACATAATAATAATAATAATAATAATAATAATAATAATAATAATAATATAATAATTTATTATTTGTACCCCGCCCATCTGGCTGGTCTCCCCAGCCACTCTGGGCGGCTTCCAGCAAACATTTAAAATACATTTAAATACATAGTTTTGTTTTTGCCCTAAGTCACCAATTTTAACAACATTTGGCAATAGACCAATTTGCACTCTTTCTGGCGACAGGTAAGCTCTCTGTTAACCAAAAGACTCATCTAGGTACTTAAGCTGTATTCAGTCTGGCGGAGAACAAACTCCCTAGCAGTGCTCAGACAAAAACTTGACACTCCACCCTGAGGTTTGGAAACTACCTCAGTTCTTTTGAACCAATTTATGAGATTTTCAGAGTTTCCCAGTGCCACCAATGTGAGTCAGTAGCTCTAGGAAAACTACCATTCCCAGCTCTCCTTGCATTTGGCATGCACAACATTGGCTTGACTGTTCTTGGCCATCCCACAATCATTCTGCGGGCCATCTGGGTGGAGCTTGTGAGCTACCAGTGGACTGCTGCCTCCACCTTTAGCTTCTCTGGAGTAGACACCTCTTTGGTCTGATCAAGCAAGACTGTTCTGTTCACTCTGAACCAGAATGCGCAATCTGAGGACCGCATGCAGCCCTCAATACCTTTTTTTTTGGTGGCCCTCAGCAACATTTGACACCCCCCCCAACCTCATGCTGCCTTCCTAAAGCTGGGTGAGCAAGGCACTGTGCTTTGTGAAGGAGGTCGGAGTACTCTCGGTCCCTGCCATAGCCTTGTGCCTCCTTCCCAAAGCCTGACAAAGTATAGCTGACTTTGGGAAGGCAGCATGAGAACAGGGTGGGGCATCAGATTTTGGACTCACTCCCCAGCCCCTATGCACACAACTGGACAGTGTGTGGCCCACAGGTTCCGTGTTGAAGTACTCTTGCAGCCCACGGTATGAAAAGTTGGACTGCCCTGAATCTGAATGATCTTCACTTACAAAGAGTTGTAGCAGGGTATTGCCTGCAGGGTATGACTTTTTTAGACTTTAATGACTTTAATGCTGGTCATTAAAGAATTGCAACTGTGTGGGCAGCATAACTGTGAACCAATTTCATTCATTACTTACTCTGCAACTATCTTCAGCCCTGGTTCCTTTATTTATCCATTCATATTCTGTGTTTCCAGAAAACCATTCAAAGCTGATGACAATTGAAATCTGTAGAAAAGGACAGACACACCCCAAACAATCCATTGTGTACAATGGTCATGTACAATTGATTGCATTGAAAGGTTTCAGGAGTTTCTTTAGTGCCTTCCATGGGTTGTTTCGTCCTTGCGAATCTCTTACAGTTTTCTGAAGTGTGTTTTCTAATCCAGTAAACCTCTGTACATGTGTGTGGTCTGAATGGCATTAAAATAGCCTGAGGAATGTACTCTGTATTTAGAAACCAGTTCTGTTTTTTTCAAAAAATTGCCAACTGTCATGCAGAGAAAAGCTCAAAGGGAAATCAATAGTTTAGATAGGATGTACCCACTAGATTCAGGCTCATAACCTTCTGCCTAGCTCACTGCTTTCCAAGCTTCTGAAAAGTGAAGCTTGATTTAAAAATAATATTTGGAGACAATTTTCATTCTTACGCTAAAAAAGCTTACTTTTAGAGCAAGGTGCGAGGAAATTGTGGCCCTCCACATATTGCTGGACTCCAGCTACCATCACCCTTGCTCATGTTGGCCAGTGGTCTGGAATAATGGATGTTGTTTATCTTCTTATTGTTTTGCCCCATCTGTCTTGGGAGACAATGGAAGAGTGTGCCTTTGGGAGTAAAGTCAAACTGTTGGAGAGTTACAGCTCCTCCTGTGGCTGTAGAGACTGTTACAGTTCCCCTGCCTACCTGGGGCTGCAACCCCATTACGGAATGATGCCTAACTATTTTTATGATCTGGTTACCCCATTACATCGCACAATATTTATGTTGGTGTGCTTGAATGCCTTTCCTGCTGTGTTATCTGGAAGGTTTAGAGGCATCCCTTTCCAGAACAGACTCTGCTCTTGTGGTCAGAATGTACCTGATTCTATTGACCACATGGTTTTGGACTGCCCCCTTTTTAATACCTTTCGTGAAGATTCTTCGATGTCCTCTCTATGGCTCAGGGCCCCCTCTAATAAACAACTTGTAGTCCAGTTCTTGTTGAGGGATGATTCTCCTGAAGTCACTAGAGTTATGGCACAATTTCTGACCAGGATTTTTGAAGTAAAATCTGGGGCGCTCTGGCCTGAATAATAGCGGTTGTCGAAGATCTCTCCCTCCCCCTCTCCCCCCCCCTTATTTTACATCGTATGTCTTAGAATTTTAGCATATACAGAGGGTTTATGTTTGTTGTCTTATTTATGCCAATAAAGGTGTTGTGTTGTGTTGTGTTGTATTGTATTGACTTGCAGGAGAGGCATGTTTTGTTGCAGGTGTGGCAGATGAAGACATCTGGTTTTGCTGCTACAGGTGTACCATAGTGTTTTTTCTTTCTGTGCTCCTCCCAGTCATTTCTCCTTTGGTCACTGCTGTGGATACATGACCTGACTGTCTGTCTCCCAGCACTGTAATCGTGTAATCGGATTCCCATATGGCAGGGTTAATGTTGCCAGCCTTCATAGAACGTTTGTGGACATCTTTGTAATGCAGAATTGGTCTGCCAACAGGCCTAGTGCCTGAAGCATGCTCTCTGGAGAGCACATCCTTGGGGAGCCTGTGACCTTTCATTCTGTGTACATGACCAAGTCAGCCTAGACCTCACTGAGACAGAAGTGTGAACATGCTAGGAATGTGGGCTTGGGAGAGCACATCTTTGTTTGAGACATGCCATGTGATGCCCAAAATCTTCCTGATACAGCACATATGGAAGGCATCACTCCTTACAAGTTGCCCACGACTCACTTCCATAGAACAGTGTGCTCAACATGCAAGGCTGGTAGACCTTCACCTTGGTATTGGTTGTTTAGCATCACATTCTCCCATACCCTTTTGGAGAGGCAAGTCATTGCCTTGCCAGTATGCTTGTCCATCTCAACATCGATGGAAAGGTTGCTGGTTATGGTGGAACTCAGATAGACAACATTTTCCACCATCTCAAGCATGTTGTCACTAAGTTGATGCATGGTGTGCTGGCTGCGTCTTGACCCAGGATGTTGGTCTTTATCAAGCTGGTGGTGAGTCAAAACCCCTTGCAGGCTTGAGCAAAACAGTTGATGAGTCTTTATAGAGCTTCCTCAGTGTTGCAGTCCAGCAATATCTGAAGGGCCACAGGTCCTCCTTATCTGTCTTTAGAGAAGCCTACCTGTCCCATTTCTGCATGCATTGCTGCTATGAGCACAGCTCCTGATTGAAAGGAAGCTGGCTTAGAGCACTATGACTCATGCAGAGATAAATCAGGCAACCTCCTCTGGAGATGGGCCATGAGGGATGTAGCGTAGGAATTACCTTCTTAGGTTATAATCCTTTTCTATCCTTTTACCTCAAGGTGTAGGTGGTGTGGGGTGATGCCCTTTGTTGTTCATTCTGCAGTTGGGGGTCAATCATTATTTCCAGAGTCTCAGAGAGAAATGGGAAGCATGTGAAGTCATAGTTGGAATTTGCTGTCCATAAAGGAGAGTGCTGGATCTGTTACTTATTAAATTTTTACCCCATTCTTTCTTTCAAAAGAGCCCATGCATTGTGTGTGCACTTGGAAGCTTTGCAGCCTTCCCTCCCCTAAGAACCAGTAGAAGCCAGTGGCTCTGTTGCACAACACATGCAAGCCTTCTACCGGTACATGAACTACAGTCCGTGCCTTTTCTTATTCCCAGGTAGAACAGGTAATGTTTTCTTGGTTGAACTCCTTGCTGCATTACTAAATGCTACTCCACTGTGTCCTAAATAATAGCCATTCAGGATATATTCAGGTGCTCATTTAGATCAGGAGTAGGCACCCTACAGCCCATGGGGAAGCTGATCCCTGTAGAAAGTAACTTTGCCAGCCCTGAACTTGGAGGTTTGCTGAGCATGAGGCCAGTAAAACTCCTTATGCTGCGGTTCTGAAGTGTCTGATAACCAACCAGCTGTTAAGTGCTTTGAGAAGCACTGCACAAGGTACTTTTGACCAGGGTGTGTGGGTGGGGCAAGCCATCTGACAAATCACCTGGCATCATAATGTCAGGTGATTGACAGGTGGTTTGTCCCCTACACCTGTAAACATTGATGGTGGGGGGGCGGGTTCGTGGGGGGGGGAGCCTGGGCAGGTAAAAGAGTCTGGAGGGAGGTAACCTGAAATCAGATGGGATGATGGAAGCAGCAAAAGCTCAGTTTGCACCTCTCTCAAAGAGCCACCTATTCCTCCAATAGCAGGAAGAGGGGAGTCAGAGAGAAAAGGAGTAGCTGAAAAAGAAAAAGGCGTGGCATGCAGTCTGAGGGCATGCAGATCTCAACAGAAAAGGGTTCCTCACCCTGACTAGACTTCTTTTTTATTTTGAAATACTGTACTGCTTTCTTCTTCTTCACTAGCTTTCTCTTTCTTCTCATCTTCCCTTTAGACTTTCTCACTTTCTGTCTCCACATCCTCTCCTCCTTCTGTTTCCTCTTCCTTGATGAGTTGCAACTCAGTGTGCCAGTGGGACGCCATGGAATGCATTGAGGCGATGTGGAGGTTCTCACTGTGGCGTTCAACTTGTGATGGCACACTGACACATGCCCTGCATCAGATGATGAGGCCTGCATGTGTGAACATGAGACAAGGGCTTGCCCAAGGACATCCAGTGAGCTTTTGTGGATGAGTAGGGAGCCTGAACCGTGTCCAAGCTCAGTAAAATATCCATGTGTTGTGCCTTTAATAGTGTTGTGAAAGGATTGTTTTCTCCCAATTTACTTCGTTTATGGCCTTTCATTTCTAGACTACCTTTCATCTATATAAATCAGGGTGGTGTGCAAACACTCAAATAAAATTCAACAGCACATAACCACAACTGAAAAGAAAATCGAATGACAGTGTCTTGCATACTTTTTAAAAACTGGCAGTCATACAGCCTTTTCTTCCTACTTATCTCAAAAGACTGAATGGAAAAATATGCCTTCACATGGCAGTGAAAGATTAATATGGAGTGGAGCAGTCTTATTTCAAGTGGTGGAAGTTCCACAGTTGGGGTGCTGCTATAGTGAAGGCCCTGCCCCTACATCACCGCATAGTGAACTGTTTCTCTTGGGAGTGCCAAGAATA
>OFHU01002124.1:0-107030 GCA_900245905.1 Lacerta viridis | reverse complement strand
GCAGGCTGGAGAAGCGCTCAAACTCAAAGGAGCAGCAGCTGCTGGGGATCGTCGTGCCTCGCCCGGGACGCCTCAGGCACCTTCCCGGCTGCCCCGCACCCTACTCCAGTCCTGCGCAGCGTCAGGCTGTGTCTAGAGAGAGACAATTGCAGCACAGGCAATTGCAGCACTGAGAGGAGGGAGAAATAGAGGGCGCACGGAACTGGCGAGGCTGGAGCGAGGCGCCCCTTTTCCTTCATTCGCTCTGAGGCGCAGCGCTCGCCTCATGGAGGAGGAAATCTCCAAGGGAGAATGGGGAAGGAAGGGGGTTTAAAAGAAGAACGGCACAAATAAACACAGACCCCCTTCCTCCTCAGAGATTTCCTCCTCCGTGAGGCGAGCGCGACAGATGCAAGGGAGTTACAGAGCTGCCAGAGGTAGACCGGGGAAACGCAGCAGCAGAAATGAGGGGAGAGCTGACTGAATGGGGCTTCAGCCACAGAGCGGACTGAGGGACTGGCGGCGTGCAGGAGGGAAAGGGGAGGCTGCCGGCAAAGCCGTGCAGTCCCACTCGCTGGGGCGCCCCCTAGAGGCCAGCGCCCTGGCGCACCGCGCCACAAAGCTCTATGGCAAAGACGGGCCTGGATAGATAGAGATAGATAGATAGATAGATAGATAGATAGATAGATAGATAGATAGATAGATAGATAAACCAAGCACCATTGATTAAAATATGGTAGGATGGCTAACAAACTCGGTAAATTGGTTTGGGGGACATTAATTTAGCAATTGTTACAGCACTCCCATTATAGCTATAACCATACTATAGACGTGGCTGCAGGATGAAAAAGGAGTGGATTGTCTAAGGCCATGGATAAGTCTTGATGGATTTCCAACCCCGCTAAGGACACCAATCAAAGCCCAAGGAAACCATAACAATTCACGATATGCCTTTGAATCAGAAAAGGGCAGTGGTACCAAGCCTGTTTGCTTTCCATTAGCCTCTGTTTACCAAGCAGGGAGGTCACATTCCCCAGTGCTTAGACGGTATCTTGAAAGGCCTTATTGTAAATGTATACAGCAAGGAGTGAGAGTTACATTGCCGTGGAAACTATAACTCAATAAGTTTCCTTTCTATCAGCGTTCCAGCTGATAAGTGCTTCCCTCCTAGATGCAAGACCCATCGAGCCAGTTCACCATAGAACCTACCAGGGCTGGCACATCCATGAGGCAAACTGAGGCAAGTAGAATCCAAAGGGTGATTCTCAGTACACTTAACAAACTAGAGTTCCCAGGATTCTTGTGGTGGGGGGCCTGTTCATATGCTTTAGATATGCTGTAAATGTATTGTGTTAGCCACAAGAGATGGAGAACCCTGAGCACTAAGCTTCTAATTATTTTCAGTACAATTTGGATCACTTTTGGATTCAGTTTTTAATTTAAGATTGGACCTCACCCTCCACCATCAAAATACTTCCTTGATCTCTGTCAGAATGCCTTTCTGTCACTACATGTTACACACACACACACACACACACACACGAAGAGAGTCTTGTTGCATCTTGGCAACTAACAGATATATTGCCAGCTTTAATGGACTAGAAGCCACTTCATCAAGCATGTGAAGTCTTATCCACAACTGTGTATCACTTGGCCAATAGGCATACACACTTGGGTATTGGATGGAGAGGGGGGACCTACCTTTGTACATAGTAGGGCCAAATGGCCATGGGACAGTTTGTGACAGTTCTATGCACAGCTCCAATGAATACAAGATAAGCACCATGGTGCCCATTCATTCATAGTGAAATTAATCAGTGATAACCATCTTCCCCTTGCTGAATAACTTGAACCTGCCAAATCTACTCAGCTAAGAAAATGAGGACAAAGTAATACCGGCATCCAGATTTATTTATTTATTTATTTATTTTTAAAATCCAGGTTAACATTCAGCCCAAGTATCCAATGTTTTGTTGTTTTCTTTATCTACGAGGAGGCAAAAGACAAAAAAATGGGCTTAATCTCAAGTGACTCTGTGCACGTGACTTGATCGCTTTTGGGGAATCTGGAAGTAGATGTTACTAACTTAAAACGCAGCTAGGCCGTTCCATTTCTCGGTTCGGATTGCAGCTGGTTTAGGGGGAAACTCATCAAAATGTAGTATTTCGTAAGAAACGACAGGACAGGTATGGATGGTGTCTACCATAATGTGCTCCCCAAATTAGAAGTGAGAGTGCACTAGATGATGCAGTGTAAATGGGAGGACATACACAGCCTGTAATGTGATGTGAACACCCATGATTGATTGGCTGAGCTACATATTAAGAATATTTATGTATTTCCTTGTATACTAATTATTAGTTACAGTTATCATCCCTCCTTTCCTCAACGAAGCTCAAAATGGTGTACATGGTTCTCCCGCTTTTCTTCCTCACAACATCCCTGTGAGGTAGATTTTTCTAGTCCTAACTCTGCGAGAGGAGGGGAAAATTAAGGGCAGATCCTGTGGCTGGTTCCTTAGCCCTTGCTTGCTTCGATTCATAACTACCACCCCCCCTTTTTTTAAAAAAGTTGCTTACATGGCTACAACGGGGCAGCAAAACAGGTTGAGCTGTGTATGTTTAATTTAAAAAAAAAAAATGTAATCCCAAACCGCAAATGCTCTGAGCCTCAGACTAAACACAGACTGCTAGAGACAAGTATCAAAAATGGAGAGAGAAAGAGCCTTTCAATTCTCACCTATTTTAGAAGTATTCTGCTTGACTTGATGTCTCTGCTTCAGCAAGAAGTTAGGCCAGCCTCGTGTACAGCCAAAAGCAGTACAGTAAGGAGCTCTTTATTTAACAGCTGTCCTTGCTTGCCCTCAGCTTTTTGGAAGCTTACCCTTCGCAATTGAAATTTTCCACTCTGCAGCGAGAGGGTGTGCTGTCCACTTCTAGGGAGGAATTATTCAGTGTGCAAAGATGATGTATGAAAGGGATGAGCAATGCATAACAATTATTATTATTATTATTATTATTATTATTATTATTATTATTATGACTTCTTGCTGGAATCCCCCATCAAATAAGGGTGGAAACTATGCTAATTGGGGGAGTTCAGAATGCTAACAGCAGAGGGTTCTGCAAAGAGTTAAAATATTGTTAACCTCTATCTCTGCGCTAGGCGAGATCCCAGGGTTTGTGTTTCCTGTGGGAAAATAAGGCACAGTGGGATCTGAGGTGCTTTTAGTATATATGGTTTATTTACACGTATATACAACCTGAAGCCTAGAGGGAGAGGAATTCAGAGCATCGCCTCCCAAGTAGTGCTCTGCCCTGTTGGACGACATGGATAATTTCAGCCACAAAAGTTGGTGAGTGGGAAGCATCCACAAACAGTGGTTTTGAACAAGCACTGGTCACGTTGTGACTGCTTGGTAGCAGCTTGGTAGCTCTCGTCACATGGAGAATTGGTCGTGTATGGTCTCTGAGCATGTGAAAAGATGAGTATTCCTGTGGCCCTAGCCTAGTTCCATCTGTTTCTCAGCAGTATGGAAGTTGGCTCATCATGTGGCTGAAAGTACCATATGAGACACAGTTCACTGTCTACCGTGTGGCATTGGAAGACACGGAGTTGTAAGTCAACTATAGACAGAAAATATGAAAAGAAAAGAAAATACAAAACATATTGCACACAAACATGCCAAATTGAACAACAGAATGTAATATGGCAATATGAACATCTTCCATCCAGACAAGGTTTGCAAGTACTCTCACAATGTGATCCTAAGCATGTTTACTCAGAAGTAAGCCCTACTGAAGTCAGTGAAGTTTACTCCATAGTTAAGTGTGCTTTGATTTCCAGCCCCAAATTCCACACTTTCAATTCCCCTGGCTTTGAAAGTGAGAAGAGGGCTCTCACTCTAGGGCAGGGGTGGGGAGGATGTGGCCCTCCAGATGTTGTTTGACTCCAGCAGCCATCATCCCTAACGATTGGCGATGCTGACTGGGCCTGATGGGAGTTGGAGTCCCTCAGCACCTGGAAGACCACAGCTTCCCCATATCCTGCTATAGCAGGACATTTTGAATGCAGGCTGATGGAATGGAGTGTGTTTTGTTGCCTTCGTGAGATAAGAAGGATTGGGTGGCATATTTTCTTCTGGCAGGGTGCTTATTTCTTTAACTAAAGCATGGCAGGCGGGAATTCATCAGGTAAAACTAATATTGCATTTTCATGCTCAGAAGTTTTATTCATTGAAACGCTGTTTGTCCTGAAGCTGTCAAAAGCAGAGGAGTCCTGTACAAAATATATAAAAAGGTAATCCTAGTTATTAAAAGCTTTATTCCCAATTCACATTATTTCTGTTTTGAAAAGGCATATCACTCCCTTTCCATCTAAGAAGGTGGTTGTGATCATAAACTGGGCCAAATATATACTGTGATTTTCGGTGATCCCTCAGGATAGGTTAGGAAAGCAATAACACAAACTAGGAACAGCAGGGACTAGCACCATAATAACCCACAATGGAGAATTAAATCTACCTGTGAAAAGGGCTCTCTCTCTCTCTCTCTCTCTCCTTTGTTTTTGTTTAGAGTTGTTAATTTGTTTTTATTATACCGTATTATGAAATGTCTTAATAAAATCTTATTTGAAAAAGAAAGAGAGAGAGAGTGAGAGAATTAAATCTGAGTAAGAGCTTTGCTACTAATAGAGCAGTGGCAAAACAGAGCACAGGTGAGAAACAACGTCATTCTCACCCTCTATCAGGGTTCATTATTTGACATATTCCACCTGTCTTCTATTCCTATCTGATTGGGAAAAGAAAGCTACTATTTTCATTGGTTCTCTGAAGATCGTTCTTGACCTTACCGTGACTCCAGGACATCATCACAGTTATTTAAAAGGGGAAATGTATGGGTGACTAGCATGTTCTTCTGGTGGTTTCCCCCTACAGGTAAGAGGGTTAGTAAAAAGGGTTTGGGATTGTGATAGCTGTGCATAGTGCATTGTTTTGAAAGTGTTTCCCATTTTCTTTCTATCTGTGAAGGTGTTTGTTGCCAGGCTCTGTATGGCTGTTGACCTTTTTGGCTTATTTCTGTGGGAAGGGAAGGAAATATAAATACCGGTAAGCTGAGAGCAGCAGCTTCCGCTTTCAGATAACCATATCTGTATATTGCTCTACAGATGCAAAGCAGGAGAGCCAGGCCTTCTTTCTGACTGCTGTATAGTGGCAGTCTTTTGCAATGAGAACTTAAACAGAAATGTAGGAAATGACAAATATGTCTTAATAAGTAAGTGGTTATGTTGCAGCACTTCCTTGTGCTAATGTGGTCCTTTATTCAAAAATAGATCTTGCTGAATTAATTGGAGCTTGGTGATAACATCTTAGTATGGTCACTTAGCACTACAGTCTGCCTGGCATGCACAAGATCCCAAGTTTGAACCTCATCAGTTCCAGGCAGGAAGAGCAAAGACACCTGGTCAGTGTACCACAGGGCCTCCTGTTGCAGCACCTGTGTGAATCAGTGTACCTGTTCCTGCAAGGCACACATGAAATATGTCAGTAAAAATCCCCTCAAAGATCTACAGTGGAAAGTTGGTTGTTGCTTCTTAGTAGTTCCTCTTTGCAATGGGTCAGTCTCTTTGACATCAAATAGGTTCTCTTAAATACGCCCGCTTTTCATTTGGTGCTAGAATTGGCTGATACAGATCATTTTGTGATCCTGTCTTTTAGATGCAGCAGCCATTTTGTGTTATGCCACACCTTTGCAGCAGCCATTTTGTGTTATGCCCCCATAGTAGCCATTTTGTGACTGGGGACCATGGCACGTAATCAAAGTTCCAGGTGTGCCCAATGGCCCCAAAAGGTTGGTGGCCCCGGGTGTAGACACTATTAAGTGAGATGGACCAGTGTTCCAAGTTGCACAGACCTATTCCCATTTGGGGAATAGTCCTCTCCACTTAAGAGAGAACTGGGGTGTCATCTTTTTCAGCATTGTAGTTATGGGTTCAGTGAGCTGCTAGCTACAAACTTTTCTGTTTCAGGAGTTTCACTTGGGTTCTTAAAGAGACAAGAGCCAAAACAGGACAGCCTTCCTAAGTCAAATGAGAGTGACTTGTCTTGTTCAGTACTTGTTAGGCCAATGCAACTCTTCTGTGGCGAATTAACTGTCGACCTCCTTTTTCAGCTCTTGCTAGTTGCAGTGCCAAGTTATGTCTTCCAACAGTCAAGGAAATGTGTCTTCCCATGAAGAGGTGCAGGAGGCATCTGCACAGGAGGAGGTGAGTTCGGAAAATGGGCTGTGAACCAGTCTATGCAATGAACAGCCTCCAAAATGCATTATTACAGGTTGTATTGTACAAAGTGTTTTAAATGACGAGTGTAGGCTAGTCCTGGCTCAGATTGGCTTTGCAGGGCTACACAGGTTGTACGTACCACACTCTAACGAAATATTTCCTCCCTGTGTAGAATGTCTTGAGAAGGGTAGCCAGCATGCCATTGGTTAGCTCTGCCTGTGACATGGCTGCAAACGCCTACAACTCTACCAAGGGCAGCCACCCCTATGTGAAGTCTTTCTGTGATGCTGCTGAGAAGGGGATGAAGACCCTGAAAGAAGTGGCGGTCAGCACTGCTCAGCCTATCCTGAGTAAACTTGAACCCCAGAGTAAGTGAAGGGCAGACTTCTAAGCAAGCTTGTCCCCAACAGTGTAGGCAAAACACCAGGGACAAAATTACCTATTGGTGCAATGTCCATGGAGTAACTTCCTGCTTATTAAGTGGAGGTGGTTTGCATGTTCAGATTATATCGTGAGATGGTTGCATGCATGGGTGTCCACGGGAATTTTTCCATGGGAAAAGTAAATGCTTTAAAATAAAGTGAAATTGAGAACTGGTCTACCATTTCTAGCAACTGAGTAGTGGTGAAATTCAGGTAGTCTGTGTCCTTGATACATCCTTCTGTGCTACTGGACTGGTAACTCTGTCACTGTGGGGCATGTATGAATGTGTAGCATCATGAAGAGCTCTTAGCTGTGCTTGAAAACTGGTGACATTGCCCTGGTTTCTGTGCCCACCTTCTCTACTTATCCCAGTTGCATTGATGGCAGCTCTCCCCATCCCTGCGGTGAGGCTTTCAAATTGCCCTTACAAATCCAGAAAGGTGCTAGAATAATAAGGCCAACCTCTTAAAGCTGCAACCTTCTAAAAACTGCAAGAGGTGTGTTTGTAGATGGGAAAGCTAAAGCTTGTGAAAATGAAGACTTGGTTTCTCATTGGCGTAGTAGAAAGCAATAAGATAACAATCTTCTGTCTTTGTAGTTGCAGCAGCAAATGAGTATGCTTCCCGGAGCTTGGATGCCCTGGAGGAGAAGCTGCCAATTCTTCAGATGTCAGCTGATAAGGTAAGCTGTGGAGCCAAACTCCAGGGAGGCAGAGATCGGGGGGGGGGGCATCAACTGACCACCCAGAGTGGCAGATAATGTCAGGCCTGTTTGCCATGGCCCTTATTAGCACCTGGGCATCCCCTCTGCTTATTTCAAGAACATTTTCTAGTCAAGTAACATGTCAGCCCAACTGTGCACACGATTACATGTGCTTGCTCTTATTATTGTCACTTCCAATAAGTATTATCCTTCCATACAAGATAATGGCATGGGTCTGTTACATTGCCGGCCAGCGTTTGTATGGAAACAACGTGTGGTTTCTTGCTGCCTCGCAGGTTGCTTCTGACACCAAGGAGATGGTGTCGTCCAAAGTGGCAAGCGCTAAGGACACCATTGCCGGCAAGCTGTCTGGAGTTGTAGGCATGACGAAAGAAGCTGTGCAGGATGGCATGGAAGCGACCAAGTCCGCTATTGGCCAGAGTCTGACCACCGTTATGGAATCCAGAATGGGCCAGATAGCTGTCAGTGGTGCTGAGGCAATGCTTGGCAGATCTGAAGACCTGATAGATGAATATCTCCCCATAACAGATGAAGAACTGGGTATGTAGCTTAAAAATCAACGACCTCTTTCCTAAAACTTTTTAAAGTCAAGAAGAAACAGAGTTCAAAGCCAGATATGTAAATATATTGACAGAGGTTTTAAAAAGCCATTCCAAGCAGAAATGTTTTAATTACCTGCCTAAAATGCTAGAGACGGGAGTAGTCTTGCCTCCTTTGGGGGGGTTACCACAGATAAGGCCCTGTTTCATGTTCCCGTCAACCAAACTACTTCAGTTGGTAGGGCATCTAACAAGGCCTCTGAAGATGTCAACCTGCAGGCAGAAGGAAACAGTCTTTCAGATATCTGTTCAATGGGTCAGTGTGCCTGGCTGTTCGCCATAAGGTTGGTGGTTCGAACCCACCCAGGGACAACCATAGGCAGGATTGTTGCATTGCAGGGGAGGACCCTTGGGGAGGATCCCTTCCAACTCTACAATTTTTGGATTCTATGAACTGGTTGGAAATCTGTTTCAGGGTGTAATTGTAATGGGCTGGAATCCCCTTGACTCTTTCAAGCAGCAGGGCATTGGTGCAACGGCTGGTGTTTGGGGCGAGGGAAGGCGAACAGCAGGGTTGCTTTTCAGTCTCTCCCCATCTGACTTCCGTTTGGACAGGAAACCTCAAATGTAAAAGCCCGCAAGACATTGTGGAGTTAACGGTATCTGGGGAGTACTGTGTTGTTCATATCCTCATCATTGGGACCCACATTGTACTCATCTCCCCCGAATCTACAGCTGCATGCCTTGCACTGAACAATAGAAACTGTTATGAAAGGTGTAGCTTTCCACTAGGCTGCGGAATACAGTATTGTATGCTGGAGTGATTGGAAAACACACTTTGTGCACCAGTCCTTGCCTTCCGGTGTGAACTTAGCAAGCAATACACCAGGCATGCCAAAAGGCCCCAGATTCCCTGCCATGTTGCCCCTTCAAATGGGCAGTGAAACTTTCCTTCCCTACACATGATTCTGCTAAAGGAGCGTAATGCATCAAGGCTGCCCCCTGCTGAATCCACTGTGGTCCTCTCTTCCTTAGCTGAGATTACAGCAGCTGCAAAGGACGGCAATGTGGTTCCTGTGCAGCAGCGCGAGCAGCAGGAATATCTGGTGCGCTTGGGCTCCCTTTCAAGCAGACTCCGCCAAAGGGCCTACTTGCACGCTGTGGCGAAGATCAGACGAGCCAGGCAAAGGATCCACGAGTCTCTCTCCCAGCTTCAGCAGATAATTCACATGGTATGAGCTTGGTCTCTCCTTTTTTGTATCCCCCTTTTAAGGCTACCCTGTGCCACTGTAAATCGCCCTTTTAATTATAGAAAAGCACCTGAGCAACCAAATATTTTAAAGCCGCAATTTCAGAGTCCACGTTTTCTTTAAATGGAATGGAATTTGACCATGATCTGACTCCCAAGGGGAACCTTGCTTAGTTTATGGTATTTTTTGGGGGGGGCATTTGGCCCTCTAGACATTGCTGAACTACAACTCCTGTCATGGCTATTGGCCATGACTTGGTGGGGCTGATGGGAATTGTAGTTCAAGCATCTGGGAAGCTAGAGGTTTTCCACACCTGCACTATTTGAACTTTGAAGCTTATATGCAAGGAATGCATAGTCCAGGTTATGTGATACTGGACCCTTTCAGAGTTTCCCAAATGCAATTTTGTGGCAATCACTTATATGGGGCTTAAGGTGTGGGTGTGGGAAACCTGTGGGCCCCTCCAGTGGTTTCTTGGACTCCCATCATTCCCGACTAGGCTAAGCTCATAATTCATGGGTTCGCCATCCCTGTGCTGAAGAATGCTCCATTAGCTTTGTGTACGCACACACACGTATCTCTTTAGAAATCTTAAAGGGCCCTTGAACATATGAAGCTTACAGTGATGTTTCCATCTGATGCCTTGTGATATTCTTCTGACTTGGATAACTTATCCGGAAAAGATGGGTGACAAATTGCAAGGCAGAACAAGGATGGGAAACCTCTGGCCCTCCAGATGTTCAGCTCTCTTCAGCCCCAGCCAGCATGGCCAATAGTCAAGGACAAGTTGAGATGTGCTCCAGCAAAACCTGGAGAGCCACAGTTTCCCCATCCATCATAGAGTGAGTTCCATAGATGGTACTGCTTCAACCTTGTCCCAACGCATTTGGGTAAACCTATCCTGGGGAAAGTAATCTACTAGCACATGGGTAGGCAAACTAAGGCCCAGGGGCCAGATCCGGCCCAGTCGCCTTCTAAATCCAGCCTGCGGAGAGTCCGGGAATCAGCGTATTTTTACATGAGTAGAATGTGTGCTTTTATTTAAAATGCATCTCTGGGTTGTTTGTGGGGCATAGGAATTTGTTCATTTCTCCCCCCCCTCAAAATATAGTCTGCCGTCCACCCCCACAAGGTCTGAGGGACAATGGACTGGCCCCCTGCTGAAAAAACTTGCTGACCCCTAGTCTAGCATATTGTCACCAGCATAGTAGGAAACAATATCCCCAAATTTCAGCCACTTGCCATTTGTTTTTGTAAGCAAAAAAGGGGGAAACCCCAAATCTCGCGAGCTCTATTTTTCCTATTTGGGCTTGGACAAAAAAAAATACCCATTAGTAATATAATTACCAAAACTCAAAAAAATTGCTTCCCAAATAGAGGAATATATATACAACCATCAGTTTTCATTATCAACTTTCTGTGCTGGCATGTGGCATGTAGCTTTTTGAATCGGAGGCGCAAGGAAGCCATTCCTGACACCACACACACGGACTTGTCCAGGGGATGGGGGACCCAAACTTTACCGAGCTTATTTGAATTTGGCCATGTTGACGACTTAGTTCCTGTTGAAAGTTAAACCAGTATGTCTTGTTCCCCTCCAGATTGAATACATGAAGCAAGGCGTGGGACAGACCTTTCATGAGGGTGAAAAGAAGCTTAGCCAGATGTTGATCGACTGGAACAAGGCAAACCCAGAAGCAAAAGATAACAAAGATTTGGCGCAGCTAGAGGTATGTCTTTGCAATGGTGATTTTGCCTGTCCCCGTTAGGAACTACTGGTTGTCAGTAATGGCTTGCTTGTCTCAACAGGTAGAAAGCCAAACCCTGACAATGTTTCAGTACCTGATCCATCATCTGCAGACCGTTAGCCAAACCCTGGTGTCCAGCATCCAAGGATTCCCTTCTAGCCTGGAGGATAAGGTGCAGAAAGTCGGCCAAAGCACTGGAGAACTTTATGCCACCGCTTCCATGGTCAGATCCTTCCAGGACTTCCCCAGCACTCTCCTGGCCCAAAGCCGCCAGACAGTGCAGAAAGCGCAAGAATACATGGATGAGCTGCTGGAATATGTCACTCACAACACCCCTCTCTCCTGGCTGGTGGGGCCTTTTGTGCTCTCTGGCAAGCTGCCTGCTGAAGTTTCAGAACCAGCAAATTAAGGCAAGACCTCTTGCAACAACCTTGCTATTCACTCTTTTTCCTCTAGATGTCAGCCCTGTATTTCGATAAGTTCGTGGCAGGTGAGCCCTGTACAGTGTAGAAGATGAGAGTCTTTGTGCTGGCTGAACCTCAGAATTGTAAATATCCAAAATAGTAACTTTATTTAATATTTCAAAATGTTGTAGAGCAAAGCTGCTAATAATGAAGTGGTGGTAATTAAATAATGGTCAAAACTGGTATGGTTGGGAATCCTGTTGTCTTGCTTTTGGGGGAAAGTGTTTAAAACAAGGCCAAATAAACACTACTGCATTCCAACACGGGTCTTCAGTGTCTCTCTGCCTGCTGCGGACAAAACAAAGCCCATATTTGTTTGCCAAGTGCTGTTGTAAGGTGCTCTGAAAACTGGGACATAATAAAACAAATGAGAGGGGTCTCTTCAGCGGCATGACCTTTTGAAGAATGCTGGTAGCCAGCTTGTGACCTACAAGCTGGTTACCAGACAGCCTCCCATACACACACACACACACACACACCCCAGAGAGCCCTACTGCAGGTGGAGAGCCAAAATTGACGAGCAAGTAGGCATTCCTGAACATGCATAAGCTAGTCATGGCATGAGGCAGAGTCACAATTTGGAACATGACTTAAACCGCCGCTGCTCCGTTTGCAATTGTTCAGGAGTGCCTAGGGCTGCATTTAATGGTGGGAGGTGCAAGCCCATTGTAGTGGAGGCTTGCAACCAGCACCTGGTACACCTGGCAACTGCTGGGGCCTTGGCATCCTAGAAAGCTGACGGCTGCCCTGGGAGCCCCACATCAGGCGCCATTTAAAATTTCCCACAATATCCCAGAGCTACTGCTACAGCAGCAGGCATTCTAGGCAACTGTCAATCACTATCGGCCAATTTTTATTTTTATTGGTAGTAAGCAACAAATACAATACATAAATGGGCAACATGAATATGCTCCGCGGCGGCAACATCACCAACAGCTGCCGCGGTGCTGCTGTTCCGACGGCCCGTCAGGCGGCGCTGGGAAGGCCGTGCCGGGGGGATGGCAGAGCTGGGCGGGGAGTCGTCTGGCACGGGCGGAGGCAGCGGGAGCTCGCCGGGGCCTGGAGTGACGGACCCGGCCTCGCTGCCCCCTGGCGACGCGCAGCTCATCGCCCTCGTCATGGGGCAGCTCAAGAGCCGCGGCCTCTTTGACGCCTTCCGCAGGGACTGCGTGGCCGATGTCGACACCAAGCCAGCCTACCAGAATTTGAGACAGAAAGTGGACAACTTTGTGTCTACACACCTGGATAAGCAGGAATGGAACCCAGCAATGAACAAAAACCAGTTGCGGAATGGCGTTATTCAGTCGGGGATGCTGGAAGCTGGAGTGGACAGAATTATTTCTCAGGTGGTGGATCCAAAACTAAACCACATCTTCAGGCCGCAGATAGAGAAGGCAATTCATGATTTCCTGGCTGCACAGAAGAAAGAGGACTTGGTGCCAGCTCCTCCCCCAGAGCCGGAGAGTCAGGATCCCTCCCCTCCATCTCAAGATGCCTCGTAAGTGCATTTCTGACGTTAAAGCAGCTGCAGTTGCAAAACCCAGACTGAATCTGGCAGCAGGACCGGTGCTAGGCCTTCTTGCGCCCTAGGCGAACCACCTTCTGGCGCCCCCTGCCCCTCGCCAAAGCCTGCTTTAGCAGGAGCCAGGGGGGTGGAGAGGCAAGCAGCAGTTTCTCCGCTGTAGC
Organism: Lacerta viridis; assembly: GCA_900245905.1. Classification (NCBI taxonomy): domain Eukaryota; kingdom Metazoa; phylum Chordata; class Lepidosauria; order Squamata; family Lacertidae; genus Lacerta; species Lacerta viridis. The sequence continues at coordinate 93,939 of OFHU01002124.1, read as the reverse complement.
GAAGAGCTGCTGCTCGCCCACCCTGCCCCCTGCCCCTTGCTAAAGTCTGCTTTAGCAGGAGCTGGGGGGGGTGTAGGGGGCAAGCAGCACCTCTCCGCTAAAGCAGAGAAGCTGCTGCTAGCTCGTCCCGCCCAAGCCTGGTCAGCGTCCCCTCCATTTTGGCGCCCTAGGCAATTGCCTAGTTCATCTAAATGGATGCGCAGGCCCTGTCTGGCAGTGGGCTACATACATATCTGCAGGAATACAGTTTGTGAACTAATATCAACCGTGGTTGAAGGGAGGTGTTGGCAAAAGTCACATGTGGTTTCTACGTAGTGCGGAGGGATTGGTTAAATGTTGAAAATGTATTGCTATGGGCAGAAGTAGCATGTGTCTTCACTAATTCTGTATTTGGGGGATTGTTGCCACCTTTGTGAAAAATGGTTCTGGTGTGATATTAGTGAAATTGATGGTGGTTGGGATGTAGCAATAGGAATAAGGGGGTTTGGGGTATGCTTTGGTTTCCTGGGAGGCTACAGTCTGTTGGAAACCTTTCTAGAGGGGTTTGGACAAGGGAGCGTTCAGTGTATCAGCATGAAGCTGATCATTTACCACCAAAGGATCACAGAGTGCTAGATGCTCACTTAAATTCAGTAATAACCCACAGTGCCTGCCCACCTCTGACACAACTGCATAAATAGTCCATTGTTGGCTTTCTGGGTATATCTAGGGGCAAGCAATCAAGCCTCGACAGATTTCTGGAAGTGGTATGTGCCATGCCTTGTAGCTCAGCTCTTTGGCCAGGCTGATCAAGATAATGTGTCAAAGTGAGTGTGGAGCAAGAGACTTCTTTCGTGAGCCTCTCAACCGAGGGAATGTTCTCTTGTCTGTAAGATTTTTCAGGTGCCTGTTAGAAGCTGCTTAGAGGGTTGCATAAGCTCTCAAGCAGGCATTTGTGCTCAAGTATTTGACTAGAAAATATCCAGAATTTTTTTTTATAATAAAATACTAGAAAAGCAAAATAAATAAATAAAATAAAATAAATGGGCAACATAATACATTTTTAAACGGCAGCCTCCACTGTGTGTGTGTGTGTGTGTGTGTGTGCGTGCGTGCGTGCGCGCACATGTGCCGTTCCAGTTTCCCACAATACCTTTATTGAGTGTTCTGGGAAATTGAAAATGGTGGCTTGTGGCTGAACACCTTTGCTGTCAATTAGGCCCTGTGGGTGGGGAATAGCATTGAAGGAGGAAACACGTGGAGGCTACTTTGCCAAGAAGCCCTCAAACCTGAAGATTACCCTGTAGCTAGGAGTATTGCACATATCATTCTGTGCGAACTGCTTAGAGGTTATGGGTGGTTTATTTAACCAATTCTGTTAAATAAACAGAAATAAATAAATACTGCTCAGCTGGATATCAAAGCACCACGAGCAGATCCAGACACTCACAAAAATTAGGTACTTGGCCAACATCAATATGTGAGAGCAATTTACCTGCGTTATTCACTGGGTTGTATTTTAATCCTGGTTTATTCCAGAGCCTCTCTTATCTTTTTACAATTAAAGAAGATACCTATGGATTTCACCCGGCCTGCAACCTCTAGTTCCTCAATGGGACCAGAGATGCAATCAACCAACAGAAGGCAAACCTATAAGATGGAATATGAACAAAAGATAAATAAATAAATAAATGAGGGTCACAGCTTTCCATCTTGCAAAAATAATGCACTTGAGTGTGAAACAACAATCGGGCACAGCTTTCTTGGAACAAAGCTTAGATATAGCTCATTGAAAGAAATCCAGCTAATTAATGAAAACGACTCCATACTTGCTCAAATTCCTACCACTACAATGAATCATGTAAGGCAATAACATTTTATTACAACATCATCCCTAACCTGTGATCATGCTGGCAGGATCTCAAGGGAGATGAACTCTTAACAGCATCCAAAGGGCCACAGGTTCCCCATCTCTGTTGCAGATGACAAAATGTGCTTATCAATCTCAACTTGCCAATATTGGAAAGTTCACAAGAGTTTTGGCCTGTGAGAGGCATATGGTTTCACACCCCAAAACACAGATGTGGACCCAAATGTAGACATCAAAGATGGCTTCTCCCATATCACCCCTCACCTCCCATGTGCCCAGGAAATTTGTGACACTGGACAATGCCATTCCATTCTCAACTTCAGGAAAAAGCTCATCTCTAGCCTGTTGGAAGCAAAAGACCACACTAACAGTCTCCAAAGCATTTGGTTTAGTTAGCACTAAAGATCTCTCCCATTTTATCCTGACACTTTAAAGCAGGGGTAGGAATCCTGTGGCCCTCCAGATATTGAATTCCATCTCTGCTCTGTCAGCAGAAGCCAGAGCAAGGACTCCCAATAGCACAATCGGGCTTGCCCCCCCTCCAAATGCCCCCTGCACCCCCCCCAAAAAAAACAAATGCACTCTGGAGGGTCAGGATAATCCCCAGAATAGAGTGATAGGGGAGGAGAGATTGAAATGCTCTCTTTAACACTATGTTGAATTCCACCCTAAGTCCACAAACAATTCATAATTTATTTTTAAAAATCCATACACAAGTTATATAACTTGCACAACTTATTTACGTAAATTAGATAACTTGCATGGATTACATTCAATAACGGACAGGAAGACTAACACAAGTATTTGCTGGAAACAACATTGTAGCATAATGGAAACAGCGCAGATCAGAAAGGAAATTGTTGCCTTCTTGCATCCCTCATTGTCACCAGCTGTGCTCCTGGATCAGAACTAGCACAGGCATCGACACTGACTTTACAAACTGTGACTTTAAGCACCTGTGTTTGAGCTTGCTTTTCCCTCCTCCCTCCTATTCCTTTTTCCTTGTGTGTCATGTCTTTTTAGAATGTGAGCCTGAGAACTGGCTTTTGTAAGCCACGCTGAGAATCTTTTTGGCTGAAGAGCGGGGGAATAAATGCTGTAAATAAATACACAGACACCCTTCTGGAGCCTGTTTTCGTCTCTGAAGCGCTGGGAGGTGTGCAGAACTGCCGAGCTGTTAGTGTGTGGACATCTGCATTGACATTTTTGGCAGATGGATGGGTCCAAGTGGAAAGGTTTGAAGTTGTTCTTAAGCAGGAGCCGTGTGCCATTGCGGGAACTTTGCCGCGACACCACTCTCACCTAGATACAGACCCTGCTCTCTGCCTCGCCCTCGCTGTGACAACCAGCTGCTGTATGGTGCCATAAGCAGAAGTAACCTTTTCATCTCTCTCGCACTGGAACATGCAGGGGCAATTCTAATTGGTCCCAGGGATCATTAGAGCAGCCTGTGCATTTTTCAGTGGGAGTTGAACTGGAGTTTAACTTCTCAACAGCCCGGCTTGGCCCTCACACAGCTGTTATGATTCAGCACGATTCTTCAAGTGAATTTTATGCCACACTTTTAATTTTTAACCCTTATTTATCTTTTGCCCTAAGAACAGGACCTTTTTTTCCCCAGCTCCAGCACCTCTCAGGTGGGTGCCATTGTTGTCATAAGAGAACAAGGTGAGTTCCGGCACCTCTTTTCCTAGAAAAATAGTGCTGCCTAAGAACCGTTAATTTGGTGCAGGCTGGCAGGCCTACAGTTATGACTTCCCCACAAAGAATTATGGGAAGTGTGGTTTGTTCAGTGTGCTGGAAGAAGAAGAAGAAGAAGAGGAGAAGAGTTTGGATTTGATATCCCGCTTTTCACTACCCAAAGGAGTCTCAAAGCGGCTAACATTCTCCTTTCCCTTCCTCCCCCACAACAAACACTCTGTGAGGTGAGTGGGGCTGAGAGACTTCAGAGAAGTGTGACTAGCCCAAGGTCACCCAGCAGCTGCATGTGGAGGAGCGGAGACACGAACCCGGTTCACCAGATTACAAGTCTACTACTCTTAACCACTACACCACACTGGCGCTCAAAGGTGTTAGGAGACCCCTATTCCTCTCACAGAGTTAGTTCTGAGTGGTTTAACCATCAAGGAACTCTGGGAATTGTAGCTCTCTGAGGGGAATAGGGTCTCCTAACAACTCCCAGCATCCTTAACAAGCTGCAGTTCCCAGGATTCTTTGGGGTGAGGCATGACTGTTAAAGTAGCATAAATGTCAGGCATGAGTGTGGCACTGCTGCATTCAGCAAGTATTCCAGACATTTCCCAGCCCATTATTGCATCACTTTCCATATTGCAACATTTGGGTTAATAGGCTTGTTGCACAAGACCTCTGAATCAGACCTGAACGTAGCAACTATCTGTGAACACCCCTACTTCAGGGCTCAGGGTGAAAAACTTCAGCATAAATATCTGATCATTTGTCCACTGAGATGGATTTTTGGGTGTTGACTATGAACCCTGATTTGATGTATTATTTACTCAGTTTGGGGTGGGAGTGTTGCAAAATATGGGGTTTGTGCTGCAAAACAATTCCAACAACTCCAAAACTTTGGCACCGGTTTGGAGGGGGGTTCCAAATTTGGGGGTTCGCAGTCAAGTAAGCTGCGTTTTTCCGTTGTCTTCTAACTGGTCGCCCAGCGAACTGGTGGAGACTGAATGAAAACAGCATGCGACCTCTGAGTTGATAGTGTGACAAGGCCAAGTATTTGACACCTCAGGGATCTATTATTATGTCAAGGTTCTGAGGGTTGTTTTTCATCTACCTTACATCAGCATCACTTCTCCTTGCCCCTGAGGAAGTAATTCTATAAGAGATAAAGAGAGTTGTAGCCAACTCCACTTCTCTTCTCCAAAACGCTGGCAGAGTACATTTGCTTGCACATCAGGTCAAAGCTGTAAAAAGATGACTCTGGACAAAAATTCCTACCTTAAGATGAGCGATGGAAACAAAATCCCTTTGATTGGGCTTGGTACCTATTGCCCTGATGAAGTAAGTCAACTTTCTTTTTATATCGCCTTTATGTGTATATAGGAAATTTCCTTTCTCAAACGGAAAGCCAACTGCAGTCTAAATAGGCTACCATTTGTGATGGTTTTGCAAGGCCTCTCCCAAGGGTCAAACTACATGTCATTCCATGAAGATGTTTGAGTTTTACATCACAAATAGCTGTTGTTGGAGAGAGCCACGGTGAGCAGAAAATGAGAGTTTAACCCTTATCCCTACTCCACAGACCCTGGCAGCTTACCCATCCCAAGTTGCTATTTGCATCTCTCCTGATGCAAATAGCAATTTCATTGTGTGTGGAGAGGAATGATTTTTGTCACGTCTGTGGCTGACAAAGGTGTCTGTGTGTGTGAATTTCTCCTGCCTGTCCACTATTGTCCCAATCTGCAGGTATTTATATTTGAAAAATCAGTTGCATTAAATGAAGTGATATCTTTATTTCACATCGGTTTGCCCTATATTTTGCAGAACCGGCACTGTTACAGGTGCCTCATTCTACATTTGTAAGAAACCAATCTTTTAGTGTGGCAGAACCCGCACTTTGGAACTCCCTGCCTATTGACACTGGTATTAGCCTTTTATATCAATATAACATTCTGGAAGTGGGATCAGAATGCTTTTCAGTAATGTTAAAATCTTGTTTTATAGCTGCAATAAATCGTGGTCTAGCAGAGAAAAGAGACGTTGTTTGAATTCCAGAACCAATATTTTTAAAGCTGCACAACAATAGTGATTTACATTTATATACTGAACCTTTCTTCCATGATGGAACTCAAGGTGGCATGCATATATTTCCCAAGTGCTCTGCCATGCAGAAACCGAAAAGATTCTGACTTGTTGAAGCTAAGCAAGGTGGTAGCTTGCTGCTTCACCACCCTTCGAGAACATGCACTGGGAGAGAACCCAATTTTCTCAAATGCTTTGTATATAGATTATTGCCCACAGTGCCTTAAAGTGACCGTGGTTGGCATCCAATGCACTCATTCTATTAGTGCAAGGATTTGTGCTTGAGCAGTAGAACTTTCCCCCCTCTTGCCCCTCTGCAGCTGCCCTGCACTAATAGTCTACTTCAGAGGTTTGGAGGGAAACCCAGAACAAATTTCAGGAAGCAAGTGGTGGAGAGGAGGCACGGGGAGGGGGGAGGCACATATTGCACAAGTGCAAATTCTTGCGCTGATAGAGCAAGTTACTTAGAGCTACACTGGTACGGCCCCATGTTAGGGTACGGCCCCATGTTGTTCCATGTGCAGCTGTCTTTCAATGCAAAAGTGGCACGTGAGGAAACACAATCACGTAACCCTCCTGCCAAAGCCAGTGAAAATTGCTGACACTATTTGTTGTTTTAACCACCAGGTTCAAAAAAGCAAGTGTGAGGAGGCTATAAAGGTAGCCATTGAGCTTGGCTTCCGCCTTATCGATGGAGCCTTTGTCTATGGGAATGAAGAGGAAATTGGACGAGGGATTAATGCGAAGATTGCAGATGGAACTGTGAAAAGGGATGAATTGTTTTACACTGGAAAGGTCAGTAAATATTAATTCTTGTAGTTGCTTTATTGGTGGACAGGCTTTGCTTCTACCATCCTTTCCTAACAGCTAAGGCCATGGAAGTTCATTTATTCAACTCAATGTGGTTTCCAAATTTTACTTCTTTCTTTTCCAAATAGACTTGACTCCTGAGGAATCCCTGTGTATTGTAGACATCCTCACCATTGCCAGGCAGGAAAGAGGACAAGGGTCCTGCAGTTGGGCAACAGAGGAATTTCAGAATGTGTTGCTTGTCATACATGCAACAACTGCTGAAATCCTTTCTCTATACAACTACTGAAGCTGCAAGAGCCTGCTTCGTTTTGTTTTACTTGCCCGCCCAACATTACTCTGAGAACATAACTCAGGTCATTTCCAGACAACCTGAGCATTTATTTGGATTTGTTTGCAGGGAGGTTATGCAAGATCAAGGAGGGACGTGGGTGGCACTGTAGTCTAAACCACAGAGCCTAGGGCTTGCTGATCAGAAGGTTGGCAGTTTGAATCCCCATGACGGGGTGAGCTCCCGTTGCTCGGTCCCAGCTCCTGCCCACCTAGCAGTTCAAAAGCACGTCAAAGTGCAAGTAGATAAATAGGTACCACTCCGGCGGGAAGGTAAACGGCGTTTCCGTGCGCTGCTCTGGTTCGCCAGAAGCGGCTTAGTCATGCTGGCCACATGACCTGGAAGCTGTACGCCGGCTCCCTCGGCCAATAAAGCGAGATGAGCACCGCAACCCCAGAGTCGTTTGCAACTGGACCTAATGGTCAGGGGTCCCTTTACCTTTACCTATACAAGATCAAGGGCAAGCAATTGATATCCCACACTTTTGAGTGCACTTTCCTTGCTGCAAAAAGTTTGGTTTGTTTTTCTTAGAAGCAGATTTGCACCAGAGCAGCAGGTCTACTTGAATTGTGCAACCTGAATTTTGCAATTTGCCATTGAATGCCAATTGCAAAGCTCTGAAGATGCCCTTAAGAGATATATCCAAATTACACTCTATCTGCCCATTGAATGATAATCTTCTTGATGGGCAAGCAGCCTGTTAGGGAAGGTTGCCCATCACTGATTATCTTCTTGCAAAACTCCTAGGGCTCCTCCTGACCTATTTTATGAATATTCATCCTGTTTTGCTGTGCAAAAATCTTAGGTTAGATTATTATCTGGTCTTTACCGAGCATTCATTCCGATGTCTTTCTGGTGAGGTTATAAGGCAGGCACCCCCAAACTCGGCCCCCCAGATGTTTTGGGACTGCAACTCCCATCATTCCTGACCAGTGGTCCTGTTAGCTAGGGATCATGGGAGTTGTAGTCCCAAAATATCTGGAGGGCCGATTTTGCCTATGCCTGTTATAAGGGAATGAGCAATTATCCTGATTTGCTCATGCGGTATTTACAAGTCTTCCTGTCAAGTATTTGTTCATCTGTGCATTTTCTCATTGCTTTCCTTGAGTGCAGGAAGCTCCTGCAGCCAATCAGAAACAGCACCTAGGTTTTTGAATGGTTTCAGGAGTCAAACAGACTCCCAGAACAGATTAAGTTCAAGAACCAAGGTACCACTGTAGATTTGTTGCACCAGTGTGATAGAGTGCTTTAATTTGCTTTAATTAAAGTTCTGGCATGCGCTTGATTCCCACCCACAATATATTGGCAGTCTGGAAGTGCACCTGATAAGTTTCCAGCGAAGCAAAGGTATCTCAGAACCCAGTTTGAAAGCCATTGTTTTAAGAATGATCTCTTTATATGAAAGCTAGACTAGGGAAACTGCAACTGACTGGTTCCCTACCTATATGGAAAAAAACCAGTGCATTCTCTTAATAATTTCGTCACATATAATTTTACAACTGGAAAACAAAATGCCCAGGGTCCTTTCCTTTGAGGCAATAAACCAATAGCACATTATGTATGCTCATTTAGTTTTAACTCTACCTGGGAAGATACATCCTTTGAGAAAAAGAAGTTATGATAACAGGTATATATGGATTGGCAGACATTTATCTGACACAATGGCCATTGAAATTAATTGGAGTGTGTCTATACGCTTCAGTTAGAACCATTCATTCTGAAGGTGAACTGTATCCATGTTCTGCTGTTTGAAACCCTTTACAGCTTTGGGGCACCTTTCATCGCCCAGAACTTGTCCGGACAAGTGTGGAAGAATCTCTAAAGAAACTTAAACTTGATTATATGGATCTCTTTCTTATTCACATGCCATTTCCTCTCAAGGTAATTCCCACCCCCCACCCCCATTAGTTGATGAACCAAAACCAAACTATCCTTTCTTCCTTCCTTCCTTCCTTCCTTGTAAAATTCTTATCTTAAAAAGAAGTATATATTAAGATGGATTTACTGTTAAGCATACACATTAATTGTTTTGATCAGAAACATACCCATGTTGGTTTCAGAAGATGACAAACAGAGAGAGAGAGAGAGAGTGAAATGATCCCAATATTGTTTCAAATGCTGGGAGCAAAGTTTCCAATCATATGTAACTATCCTTCACACTTTAGATGTTATCAAAATCAAGGGGAAATGAATAGCGTTATTTACCTACCCATGACTGCTGTCTTCAAAAGGAAAAATTTTAGTGTAGAGATGAAGTTGGCTCATATGACAACTGGTTTATCAAGTGGCTAATGTTGTCGTCTCTGATGGGCAGCAGTTCTCCAAAATATCAGAGGCTTTATTATTATTATTTTTTAAAAAAACTTTCTTTAAGTCCTGTTACCAAAACTTTTTTAGCTGGATATATGGGAATTGAACTTGAGGGATGGGAAGAACTCCCACTGGTACCAATGGGAGCAAGACCACTCTGAGTAATAGCAACCTGGAGTAGGGTTTTCATTGAGATTGCATTGCAGGAGGAAAAGGTTACCCCTCACAGTACTCTAGTTAGCGCTAGTAACTGTAAAAGTAACAACAATTGCAATAGAGTTAATTGAGTGCTCCATCTAACTCTGATCAGTGAAGTCATAAGTGTGCACTGAAGTGTAACCATAATAACAGAGGAGTGTCTTTAAATACGTGATAAGTTGCATTGCCTCACCAATTAGAAATTGCAGCCAGGACAAGCCCCACTTGGACCACAAGGGGGGAGGACATATAAAATAATCTACATCTGGAAATAGCTTAACCTTGTTTGGAAATGTAATAATCATAATCAACTAAATGTAAAAAAGTCAATGCTTTCATTTTGTTTAATCTGCTTTTACAATTGTTTATTGATAACGGGTTGTTTCCAGACTGACATCACAAACCAGCAGATGTCTACTCAAAAATAAGCACCACTGAGTTCAATGCATCTTACTCCCAGGTAACTGTGTATGTGATAGTAGCCTTAGTCATGCTTAGAGTCAACCACTGAAATTAATGAAATTAAGTCCCATTGCTTTCAATGGTTCTCTGAGCATAGTTAAGTCTAGCCCTAGTCCTAAGCCCAAACTTTATGCCATATGAAAGGCCTTTATAGAGGAAAGATGGGAAGTAAAATGGGTTTTTGGTGCTGTTGTTTCTATGTTGAGTAATTTTTTATTTTTATTTTTATAATTTTAAAGCCAGGAGCCGATCCGCTACCAAAAGATGAAAGTGGAAAGCTGGTCTTCGACGACGTTGACTTGTGTCAAACCTGGGAGGTGTGTATCATCGCGGTTGTGTAGCAACAGCAGGACAGTCCCCCAAATCAAAACTGTACACTTATTTCAGCAGCATAATTTATACAGCCTGCTTTGTGCATATACTTTCATCATCTTCTGCAGGCCATGGAATTATGTAAAGATGCAGGTTTGGTGAAGTCTATTGGTGTCTCCAACTTCAACCAGAGGCTTCTGGAGAAGATCCTGAACAAACCTGGCCTCAAGTACAAGCCTGTTCTCAACCAGGTATAATTCTGGGGTCCTCCAGATGACCTGTTTATTGAGCATTTATTCTGATTTGCATTCCTTCTACTTTGCAGGAAGGCCATATGATAGAATTCATTCTGATTTGCCTGCACAGAGGTTATACATCTTTCAATTGATTATTTTCCCACACTTCTTTTAGTGCATTTCCTCTTTACCTTCCAAACTGCATTTCTAAAAATTGATTTGTTGCACCGAAGCGCTTAAATTCACTTTCATAGCACTTTCATAGCACCACCCTAGATTTTCTGGTATGCAGCTGAATCCCTCCCACAAAATAGTGAGTTGGGAGGAAATCTCTGAGTATTGATCTGTCTGTCACATTTGTATTCCAGCCCTCCTCCAAAAACTTAAGGGCAGCCTACCCAGAGGCTTCTCTATTTTAGGCTCACAACAGCCCAGTGTTGTAGTTTTGGCTGAAAGTAGTGGCTGGCTCAGACAGTTTTATGGCCAGAGTTTGAAGCCAGATTTTCCCAATCCATTTGTGATATTCTATCCATCACTGGCTCTCCTGAGGAAATGCTCATTGGTCCATGACATGCCCAAGAAAATCCATTCATTCATCCCCCATAGCTTGTATTGTTACGTGATTGAGGCGAATCTAAATGGGTTTTGAGAGTTCCCTCCAACCCTGTGACACTCTTTGTGAAAATGGACTGCTAGAGTGACTCAAAGCAGGTCCTTTGTTAAGTCAGTAGCCCTGGTCAGGTTTGTTCAGTGTGCACTTTTGTAATGTAAGCCAGAGTCAATACGCCACCACAGTAGTTGTACATCAGTGGTTCCTAATTAGGGGTCCACGGAATACCCCCGGGGGTCTGCGGCCCCATCCCTTGCCTCTCCCCCCAACTATTTTTTTTGTCATTTTTGCATGGTAATATCACAAATTTTATGGTCTGTTTTAGCGCAGTGTGATTTTTTAATATATTGCCCAACATCACACTGCAATAACGATTCTGACCCAGCAACCCACAGCAATATAATAGTCTGTTTTTTTTAGTATGCCTAAAATCCTTTGCTTTTTGTTCAAAAAATTGCTTTGCAGAAGTAACCACCATAGTTATCAAAATTTTCAAAATTAGAGGGTCCACAGTTTTTTAAAAAAAAAATTAGGGGGCCCTCAGTAATTAGCAAATTGGGAACAATTGTTGCAGATACTTCTAGAAGGGGATCAAAAACACTGGGGGATGAAGGGGCGGGGGGAGCGGTTTGCCCCAGGTGCCATCCTTGGCAGGGTGCCGTTGTGACCGCCCTCAGGACGTGCACCACGCACCCCCTGGGATGCACACCATGCCCCCGGGATGCACGCCAGCCATGTCCCTGCCAGTTCTCCACTCCCACTGCTTGGAGCATGCAGCTTCACCATTGATCAAAAGAGAGCAAGTTTTTTCTTGCCCCTTCCCTGGGTGGAAATACTGTCATAAAAGTATCTCTGTATGTGAAAGGGTATCCTGCAATGCAGGAATCTCAATCTTCCATCCTATGCTCAGCCTCTATATAATGTGTAAGTAAACCTTCTCAATGCCCAGAGATCGGTGCAACAATATTAATTTGCTTTTTGCTCCCTGTCTGAATTACATTCGGGGGAGATTGTCTGACAACAGGAGCTATATTCAGAATAATGGCTCATATATTTTATCAGTGTTAGAATGAGGAGCAGGACTGTGCTGGCTAGCTCTGTCCCTGGCACCTTGCATTTTAGCTAGCCAAATGTACCCTGGCATTTCCTCATCCAACATGAATGTCTGCCAGGAGGAAGCCTTTGCAGGTGCATCTATATGCATAAAGGCTCCCATGCAATCTGGAAACCCAAATGAGCAGGGTTCCACATTACATGGAAATTTTAATTCTTGTCTGTCTAGAGACATCAGGGGGCAAGGCTCGTCTTCTCCCTGCTCACACAGTGATAGAATGCAAAAGCTGTTCTTCCGAAAGGAGGTAACAGGCTTTAAAATTAAATAAATCACTGAACATGGGGAGTGAGATTGCATCAGTGGAAAGTGTGAATGTGGGTTCTGAATTCACAATAACTGAGGGCCCTGATCATGCAGGAATCCTGGCCACAGTTGTATCCACATAGAGCTCTGTTCAAAAATTCTGCTAAATGCACAAAGCACAGGGAACTTGAGAACGGATCCAGCAGGCAAAATCCCACTTCCCCATTCCAGATGTTCAGGTCCGTTCATAATGCTCTGTCTTCAAGAAGCAATTTATTTTTGTTATTTTGTAACAAGACTGTAAAGACTACTCCTCTAGACTGTGCTTCTTACTCTTGGCTTATGCACAAATTCTCTACCAGGTCGAATGCCACCCTTATCTCAAGCAAGCCAAGCTGCTGTCTTTCTGCCAATCAAAGGATATTGTCCTGGAAGCTTTCTCTGCTTTAGGATCACAGAGAGACGAGGCTTGGTAGGAGAAGACGCTGAACTTTTATAATTATTGCAGTATTTCAAGGATTAGCCAACCATTAACCAGCAACTGTAGGGAACCTTTGGCCCTGAAGATGTGGCTGAGTTACAACTCCTGTCAGCTGCAGCAAGCATGCCCAATGGCCAAGGATTATGCCAGTAGCATCTCAGCCAAAGGTTCCCCATGCTTTTCCTTCTTCTTTTTTCTTTTTCCCCACAAAATTTTTATTGATTAAAACACAATACAACCAATATATTCTCACATTAAACATACAATATCATATTTATCATACATTTCCCATTTTTCCATCCCATCCTCACACCCACCACCAAACACCCCTCTGACTTCCCTCCGTCACTCTTTCGACTTCCATTGTAAGCTATTTGTTCACTATTTGTACATTCTTAGTTTCTGTATATTTCTGTAATCGTCTTTAATTCTTTATGTAAATTAATATTTTAAAAAATTCCTTCATATCTCTTACTCCAAGCATATTAGCACTTCTTTCTTTGAGCCATGTTTCTCCATATACTCCTCATAACATTTCCATTGTTCCTTCAAATTTTGATTTGTTTGGTTGCTTATTGCTGCTGTCAGTTTTGCCATTAACAAATACTCGTTTAACTTGCCTATCCACTTGCAGTGTTTCAAAGATTAGCCAACCATTAACCAGCAACTGTAGGGAACCTTTGGCCCTGAAGATGTGGCTGAGTTACAACTCCCGTCAGCTGCAGCAAGCATGCCCAATGGCCAAGGATTATGCCAGTAGCAGCTCAGCCAAAGGTTCCCCATGCTTGTTCTATTGCAGCAATCAGGGATCAGAGAGGAAGGAGAAAAGTGCACCATCCAAACCAGGAAGAATATCTGGCCCAAGATAGCAAATATGGGATCAGGGGAAGGGGTGCAAAGGTAGCACCTAGTCAAAGCCATACAGAAATTAGGGGAAAGGAATGTGTGCTTAACAGGGGTAGATGAATCTGACAGTTTGGGTTTCTCCTTTTTCTTAAATTCTAGTTTCCACATCATTCTGCATCAAATTTAATGTTTGTTTGTTTGTTTTAAATTAAGTTCTCATGAAAATTTGACAGCATTTTAGTGTGCATTTCTGCTAATGCACACATTTCTGTTTGCAATTTTGTCTACCGGACCCAACCATTTTAAGCAGTGTGGACTAAATCCCTCAGGGATTCACTTCTAAACTCCTTGCAGCTGCACCAAAGGAGGAAAGGAGCATATGAGTTCAGAGGGAGGCTAGGTTCAGTCCCATCACAACAAACCATGGTTTATCAGTATATGAAAATGGCCAGTAAGACTGATGAGTAAATATGTATAGGATTGTGCTTTTGGTCCGCTGTCCCTGCCCTCTGCACAGAACACCTGTTTGCAGGGTTCTTTGGTTGGGTTCCTCCATGCCAGATGATCTGGTCTAGAACAGCTTTATACTTACAGTGTCTAGATATGCTCAAATGTTGACTTGAATATATCACAATATTGCTATTTAGTGACACCTGAGGTTGCTTTCCTCTTGCAGGATGGACACAAGCACGCCAGTTCTTCGTGAGGAACCAGTACTGGTTGACCTTGCTAAGAAGCACAACCGAAGCCCAGCGCTCATTGCCTTGCGCTACCAGTTGCAGCGTGGCATTGTGGTTCTGGCCAAGAGTTTCGCCAAAAAACACATTAAAGAAAACCTCCAGGTAAACTGGCAGTATGCAGATGCAGTGAACCAAAGTCTAATGTGTACTGGTTTGGGAGCTGAGTGTTCGTTCATACCTGCACTTTAAGTAGAATAACCTACCGCATACTGAACACAAACCAGTAACAGTCTGTCAGAGTTAAGTTGTGGGGTAAGCAATAGTGGAGATGGGGTCCGTCTTACTCACAGGAGCTCAACTGCGTAAGCTGAGTTGAATGAGAACCATTCAATGAGAATGCAGGTGAGATCAGTGAGAGATTCTGCAGGATAGGGGGGCCAATGTCTCATTTTTCTGTCCACTTTGTCTCAGCGCTTGAGCTTCAGAAAATCTAGAGCCTCTTTCCATATGAACCTACCCAGACCCCGAGATCATCATCTGAGGCCCTTCTTCGCGTGCCTCTTCCTCAAGAGGTCTGGAAGGTGGCAACACAAGAACGGGCCTTCTCTGCAGTGACTCCCTGTCTGTGGAACGCTCTCCCCAGGGAAGTTCGCCTGGCTCCTTCATTATACACCTTTAGGCACCAGGCAAAAATGTTCCTTTTTAACCAAGCCTTTAGTTGATCTTCTTGACATCCAACACCCTTTTAGAATGTGGCTGGGGGGGCAGGTTATAGGGTTATTGTTTTTGGTTTGATTTTATACGTTGTGGTCTTGTTTGTGAACCACTCTGAGACCTCCGGGTATAGGGCGGTGTATAAATTGAAATAATAATAATAATAATAATAATAATAATAATAATAATAATAATAATAATAGCCCTTGCTGATTATATGCAACCCTGTCACATCTGCTAGGTGTTTGATTTCCAGCTGCCTGAAGAGGACATGAAAACCCTCAATGGCCTCAAAAGAAATGTTCGCTACATGAAACTGACAGGGTGAGTTGAAGGCGGCAAGGCAAGGGAATCTGTTGTTAGAGTTGAGCCCGATCCATATTGTCACACAGCGATACGGGTGGCCATTTGAGAAGCCCACGTGTGGAGGCAGCTCCTGGTGGGAATCAGGTGTTTGTGGTTGCAGCCAGAGCACTCCTCGTTCCTTGTTGCCCTGGGGACGGTGTGGTAGCACGGAGGGAGTGTCATGGGGAAGTGGGGTGGGGACACACACACAAGCTGCACACAAGGGGCCAAGATGTCAGACTGGTGCTCAAAAGAAGCAATTTATTACACCCAACACATTTCAAGAAGGAGTGCCCTCCAAACCAAAAGGTCTTCATGTGCCTTACTCTGGTATGCCAGTTAAAACAGCTCAGTAATGGGACACTGTTATTTCCCTTTTTTGCTACTAAAGACTAAGGGCCTAAGTATGTGTTCCCTATTGAACCAGGGCCGGCCCTACTGTTAGGCAAAGTGTGCTTCCGCTGATGCATCAACCACTTTTCTCCTCACTTTCCACAGGGAAAAGAGAGTAAATTCCACATTCAAATGCCCAGTGTGGAAGCACCCTCCAGGCGAGCCCCCTCCCCAGCTGATTCTTCTGAGCACCCTGCCCATCCCCTTCTGTTGGAGGGCAGAGCTGTGTGCATCACAAGGCTGTCCTGCACCCACATAACTAGCTTACTGCCCTCAGTTGTGGTGAAGGACACTCGGGTTTGGTGAAGGGCACTATGTTGCTACCAGGTTTGTTTGTGAAGGGCACTATGTTGCTACCAATCTAGTTTTCTTTTGTTTGTCATTCCAGCTGGCTTCTGTATATGAAATGTGCACCACCTTGCAATTTGCCTCGGGCAAGCAAATTGTGGTGGGCTGGCCCAAGGATGACAATCCTGAGATAGATAGCAAACCCACCAGCAAACATTGTGGCTGCATACACACTGTTCACTTAAAGCACAGGACTTTCCCCCAAAGAATCCTGGGAACTTAAGTTTGCTAAGGGAATTGTAATTCTCCGAGGGTAAACTCCAGTGGCTAGGCTTCATGTGCTTTAAATGTGTTGGATATTCCTTCCGAAGCCTGAATCTCACCCTTTCTTTCTCCTTGTAATTTAGAAGCTCCATTGATTATTATTTTTCAGATTTGCTTCCCATCCTAACTATACATTCGGAGATGAATAAAACCCTTTGACTGATTCCGTCCTCAATGCTGTTCTCTCCCTTCAACAGATGAATCTATCATACACATTTTTCTTTGCAATTTTGCCTAAAATAAAGTGCTTTTGCATGGTGTTTTCCCTAATATATGTTCTTTAATGTATACTTTACCCCAGTATATGCATTTTTGCGATTATTCTGTAGCTGAAAAACTGCACCACAAAATTCAGAGAATTGCCATTTTCTCGGGATAACTGCATTTCAATCTGCATATTGCTTCAAGAAGTGTGAACTGTGTAGTTTCTCATTAAAATGTGAACAAAACTGAACTCCTCCTCCATCCCTAGTTCTCCCTAATGTGTCAGATAGCAGTTTCAAGGGGGTGATTCGTATATTGAAAATAGCACAAGCCGGGAGGAGGATTAACCTTCATAAAAAGAAGCATCTGCGTAGCCTGAGATTTATTGCCAAGATGATTTGAAATAAATTCAGAAAATAAGAAGAGCCTGCAGGATCAGGCCAGTGGCCCATCTAGTCCAGCATCCTGTTCTCACAGTGGCCAACCAGATGCATGTGGGAAGCAGGACATGAGGGGAAACTTCTAAATTACAAAGTCGCTGCTTCCACTTCTGAGGATGGGATGGGCAGGGCAGGAATGACCATTGCTGGCTCTGAGGTCCTCTGCTGGCTGTCAGAAGTAAAGAGCACAGGGTTTCAACAGTCTACCATCTTGACCTGAAATGACTTCTGACTATGTTTCTCTGGTCACTCTGTTTCACAGCAGATGATGTTATACGCATGCATTTTATCCTCTGGAAACTGGAACAATATTCAAAGTGTCCGTGCTGACCTCTCGAAAAGAATTCTGGGAACTGTAGTTTACCCCTCACAAAGCTACCATTCCCAGCAACTTTAACAAATCTCTGTTCCCAGTTACAGGTGGGTAGCCGTGTTGGTCTGCCATAGTCAAAACAAAATCAAAAATTCTTTCCAGTAGCACCTTAGGGACCAACTAGTGTACCAGCCTGAGCTTGCGTTGGATCTTCGTGATATTTGCACACACGAAAGCTCATACCAAGAACAAACTCAGTTGGTCTCTGTTCCCAGGATTCTTTGGGGAATGCTGTGCACATCAAATGTGTTTCCATGTACTGGCAAAGTGTACACAGCCAGAGGCAGTTTGGGATATTATTTCTATGCTCCTTTCCTTCCTTACATCCTTTGTGTGTTCATTGGCACTCAGAACACCCTTCATTGGGTTAACAGATGCCTCCACATATTTCATTTATTATTTTGTTTCTGAACATATGTGTTTTCATTTCAATACAGCAGCCTGAAAAAAAGGTCTGCATAGCTTTTAGGCTTGCTTTTCCTATGTCAAACATTTATGAATCTAACAAAGAGGTGAAGTTTTTGATGAAAAATTGCAATAGGCCTCTGCATTGCTTTACTGGAATGTGGAGGGGGAGAAGAAGAAGAAGAAGAAGAAGAAGAAGAAGAAGAAGAAGAAGAAGAAGAAGAAGAAGAAGAAGAAAGCTGTTTTTATCCTGTGAAAGCAATGCTGTTTAGTCCACAATGAAACTGCTAGTGTAACAAAGGACATTTTGCTGAAAGTTACTGATAAAAAGTTGGCCCTAGCTTATTTATCCTATGAAAGCAATGCTGCTTAAGTCAACAAGGAAACTGCTGGTGTACCGAAGGACATTCTGCTGAAGTTTACTGATAAAATGCTGGCCATAGGTTTCCCCGCCCTTCTCTCTCATTTCTTTGGAGTATTTAAGCACTCTCCTCCTATCGTGCCAACAGAAGACATTTCATTAGAAACACAGACTTCATTTTTCTCCCTCGAGTTTTTCCTTTTGAGTGCTGATCAGTTTCGGCCTGGAGCCAAGAACTGAAGAAGCACAGAAGCAGAAAATGGCACTTAGCAAAGACCGTGGCATTACAATGAATGATGGGAACAAAATCCCCATATTGGGGTTTGGAACCTATACCCCGGACACTGTAAGTAAAACATTGACTCTCAGCTAGGAAGGTAGCCCATCTAGGAGAAGGAAAACTCTGCTCTTAAATCTCTGCTGCTTTGTGGGATATCTTGAGGAGGAGAAAAGGCGTAACCCCTGCACAAATCTGGGGTGGAGTTCCTAAGACAGTTGGGTGGTGCATTGCATGCCTCCTTCTTCCAAATCCTGCAGCCAAGCTGGTGCCAAATACATTACTCTGCTTTCATTTGGATCACATCAGCGAGGATATGGGGGGGGGGGGGCTTTTCATCTGGGCAGCCCAGGACCTCCATACCCACAGCCCAGGTTTGTGCCCCAGGGAAGTCACTTTGGTTGCTGCTAACGCAGCAGTTTGACTTTCCCCCGGAGTCACACTCCATTGTCTCTAGAGACAGACAGATGCCAACATGAAGGATGGAGGGGTATACAGCATTAACTTGCTTCTCCCATGGCCATAGCTTTGGATTCCAGCAGAAATCGGGCATGGCTCCATCTCTCAGCTGCCCAGCCTGCTTTCTGCTCCCAACTCCTTGCCAACTCTCTCTCTCTCTCTCTCTCTCTCTCTCACACACACACACACACACACACACACACACACCCTAGTTTTTGACTTTCTAACTACCCACCCATTTGCCCTCTGGCACAGAGCTGCTTCATTTATTACCTTAACCCCTCATACTTAAGGGGCCATTGCCAAAAGACTTGCATACCTATTCCAGCAATTGGATCCTTGTTGGAACCAGAAGTTGGAAGGAATTCAGACATAGAGCCAAAACCCCACTCACATCAAATTTTTACACACACACCATTAAATATTTCATTTTTTCAAAATAATTCCTTTTAGTACAGTTGCTTTTTTATGGATGTTCTCAGTAGTTGCCCACATAAATATAGGTATCATCATCATCATCATTAATGTTAAGTTGTGGGTGGACACAGCAGACGACACAGTGATTTCCAAACAGCTCTTGTTTATTCTCAGGCTGGAACAGAAGTGAGCTGAAGGCCTCAGCAGCCTGCTTATATAGAACTCAGCTACAAAGCAACAGTAACAACTTTCTGTAGTTAACCAATCCCTGAACGTCACTTTACAATCCCTCTTTTGCATATGCGGACCTGAGTGAAAACTGCAGCAGAATGAACTATATACACACACCCCTAGTGGCCTAGGGTGAGAACTTCAATACATAACAATTAATGTGCACCCCCTTGGCTTGGCGCCCTGTGCGGAGATCCTCCCATACCACCCTAAATCTGGCACTTACCTGCAGCCAATAAGAGCCTTCCATTTCCCAGGCTAATTTGAATGTACCCGATCCATCCCATCTCTACATATTACGTGCAGTTCTCTCTCTCTCTCTGTGTGTGTGTGTATTATAACAGTAACACCATCAACAGAACATAAAATGCAAACCAAAACATGGAGTACATATTATTGTATTGTCAGCTACAAAATGGTAAGGTACTGTGCATATATAATAGGTTCACTAATTAATTAGTCCTCTCCATAGAGATACATGTGTTATAGGGAGTTGCAATAACACTGCTGACTTATTGATATCTTAAAAGTCCTAAAAATTCTCCCTTTTTGCCTGACCATTCATAAATTCATGAATAAATCTGGCATGTTTGGGTCAAGCACTCAGAAATTACTATTTCCCATACTTGTGCATACCACAAACACAAGATATGACTTCACCCTGTTTCCCACCTGGCAACTATCTTGGAGCATCCATTTTAATTCCCCACAGTGCCTTGGCGTGTGCTGGTGGAGGGATTGTGGAAAATTAAAATGGCAACTCACCACCTCGCAACCTGGATTGGAGCCCTGTTGTCATGGCTGCTCAGTGCCACCTTGCCTCGTGAAAGAGGTCCCACAAGAGGACCCAGGCATCATCAGGGCTGGATCTAGACACATCAAAGAAGCATTTCTGTTTAAAGCATTGTAAATTTAAACAGGGAAAACAGGTAGAGAAAAATGGGACTCCGTTTCGCCATCTGGTGGCACAATGTTATATCGCACATGCAACACACATAAATCGCTTTTTCTTTAAGCTTCTTCTTTATTTTCCTTTGATGTGTCTAGATCGAGCCTAGCTGAGTCCCTGGGACTCAGGTCTAGTTTGAAAATGTCCACTGACACTCACAGGTACCCTTTGATATTAATTTCCCCACTGAAGCAGAGACCTTGACTAACCTTTTCACCTTTTCAACCGGCAGGTTCCAAAAAGTAAGGTTGAAGAGGATACAAAGATAGCAATAGAATTGGGCTTCCGTCATATTGATAGCGCATATGCATACCAGATTGAGGAGCAAGTTGGACGGGCTGTTCATGCGAAGATTTCAGATGGAACAGTAAAAAGGGAAGACATTTTCTACACTGGAAAAGTGAGTGAGTTTGGCATTTTTTAATGAAATGAGTAAAATATAGTACCTGCATCATAATGCAATTACATACGAACGCATCTCTGCCGCTGCCCCCTGCCTCTCACCACTTGCTTGACAGCGAGCCTTCGCTCCATAAGACACACAGACATTTTCCCTTACTTTTTAGGAGGGAAAAACTGTGTCTTATGGAGTGAAAAATGCAGTATTTCACAGACATTATTTAACAAAATCAGGGCAAAATGCATCTCCCTATATAAACCTACCCAGATTCTGTGTTCATCCACTGAGGTACTTCTTCATATGCCTCCTCCATGTGAGGCTTGGAGGGCGGCAACACGAGAACAGGGCCTTATCTGCATGGCTCCCCGTTTGGGAAATGCTCTCTGCAAGGAGGTTCATTATACACTTCCAGGCGCCAAGCAAAAATGTTCCTCTTCAACCAGTCCTTTGGCTGATTAATATTCTACAGCCTTTTTAAACATGTTTGTGGAAGGAGGGATTCCTCTTATGTTGCTTTTGTTTTGACTATTTA
Source organism: Lacerta viridis (assembly GCA_900245905.1). Lineage (NCBI taxonomy): Eukaryota > Metazoa > Chordata > Lepidosauria > Squamata > Lacertidae > Lacerta > Lacerta viridis. The sequence goes on along the minus strand of OFHU01002124.1, from coordinate 72,577 downwards.
TTTGTGCTTTTATCTTGTGAACTACCCTGAGATCTTTTGATTAAGGGCCATATATAAATTTAATAAATAAATAAAAGTAAAAATATTATTTATTAGCAATAATGATTTTAAAATTACTTTACCTCACAACAGCAATTCAAAATACTCTTCAGAATAATATCTGAGTGTGTCCTTAACACTGTGCACACCAGAATCGTCATCTGCCACAGCTAAACTGTCCTGAGACCCCAAAACTCTATGGCTCTTTGAAAATACAAATATCTTTATATTTTTGACAGCTCTGGAGTACCTTCCACCGCCCTGAGCTGGTTCGGAAATGCTTAGAAGAATCGCTGAAGAAACTCCAGTTTGACTACATGGATCTGTTCATAATTCACAATCCATATTCTATGAAGGTAAATAATTATGAGCGCCGCAAGCCCAGAGTCGTCCGCGACTGGACTTAACAGTCAGGGGTCCTTTACCTTTACCTTTCAATACAAGTATTGAGTACAATATTTGAATGCATGTGGGGAGAGCCTGCTAAAAATATTTGGTTTCCCAAAAGAACATTGGGAATTGTCATTTCCTAGAGATGCTGACAGTTCTCTGCTAGACCATATCTCAATCAAAGAATGATCGCTCCCAGATTTGGAGGGAGAAACCATGCCAGTTAAAGAAAACCTTTGCATAAACTGATTACATTAACTACATGGGCATCATAAAAAAGAAATCATCTGCAGAGCAGGACTTGGCGTGGGAGCATGGGAAGGCAAAAAAAAGGTTGGAGAGATGGGGGGACAGACCTGTGCAGAGAGAGAAGACAATTTGTTCTATAGGGCACTGAAAGAATTAAAGCATGTATGGGGAACCCATGGAATTCCAGATGTTGCAACTCCTATCATCCCTGATCATTGTATTTGCTGGCTGCAGCTTATGGGACCTGGAGGCTAGCAAGGCCTGGAGATCCACTGATTCCCCACCTCTGGATTAAAAGAGACAATACTGAGTTACTATTACAACGGTGGGATGCGGGTGGTGCTGTGATCTAAACCACTGAGCCTCTCGGGCTGGCTGATCAGAAGGTTGGAGGTTTGAATCCCTGTAATGGGGTGAACTTCCATTGCTCTGTCCCAGCTCCTGGAAACCCAGGAAGGTAAATAGCGTTTCCATGCACTCTGGTTTCCGTCACAGTGTCCTGTTGCGCCGGAAGCGGTTTAGTCGTGCTGGCCACATGACCTGAAAAGTTGTCTGTGGACAAACGCCGGCTCCCTCGGCCTGGAAGCAAGAAGAGCATCACCACCCCATAGTCACCATTGACTGGACTTAACCGTCCAGGGGTCTTTTACCTTTACCTTTACCTAATATTGCAACGTAAGTATTATTTTCCTGGATAAAGTAACACTTTATCCCTCTTGAAGAATAAACAAGAATGTCAAATGTGGTGCTTGTGACTTGAGTTTCCCACAGATCCCTGCAATGTGGTATCGGCCCCTGCAAGGTTAACTCTCTTTTTCTATCACTGTCCATTAGTATTAGATAGTATTACAGAGATAAGAGAACTTCTAGGCCTGACCTGCACTCATTCCCTCCCCCTCCTTCTTTTCCAGCCTGGACCAGATTTATTTCCCATGGGAGAAGACAAAAAATTGATTATTGACAACGTAGATCTTCAGAAGACATGGGAGGTAGGTGCCTGGGATTAGGAAATCCAGCCTTTGAGTCATTCAGATACAGAGCACAGCAGCCTTCCACCAGAGAAGGCATGACTCGCACAATGGCTCCTATGAGAGCTGGTGAAATATAAGCCTCCAATCTTAATATGGAGGGGGGGGAGTGTAGCCTCAGCTATTCAACAACAAAAAAACACCACTCAACAAACATGTCGTGTTTCCCTTGCCAGGCAATGGAGGCGTGCAAAGATGCTGGCTTGGTGAGGTCCATCGGAGTGTCCAACTTCACCCGTAAGCATCTGGAAATCATCCTGAACAAGCCAGGATTGAAATACAAGCCAGTGATAAACCAGGTAAAGTGCGATTGCTTTTTTTAGGGGTTTGTTCCAAGCACGGTTGAAAGCTTCTTTATTTAAGCTCTTTTGTGAGAGGACCTTTGTTTTGACGGACACAGCCATTCCCTGAAAAAACTTGCTTAAGGCTATAAGGTAACAAACAACAGACAACACGGTAAAATTGCAGGATGTATACAAATAACACAAACCGTGGGAGTATTCAATCATACACACACACACACACCCCACCGGAGGGGATATACAGTAATCCATAACATGTACAAATGTCTCAAAAGAGGCAATTAAGATTCCAAAAGTGCAATGTTCAATGTGCAAAAAGTTCAATGCGATAAGGTGCTCAAGTCTCTTAGGCGTCCACGTCTGTTTTCCAACGGGCGGCTAGCTTTCATTATCCCCGTTTCACTGTTATCATTTCCTCAAGGGACGGACTTCAAATATTTGTACATAGAAACTTAACAAGGTTGAAATGCTCACAAACCTCAATGGTTCCTGGTTGGCAAAGCTAAGCTCAACAGAAGGTTACACGGTTAAATACAATTTTTCTAAAACCATCAATCATGACAGACGTGAACACCTAAGAGACTTGAGCACCTTATCGCATTGAACTTTTTGCACATTGAACATTGCACTTTTGGAATCTTAATTGCCTCTTTTGAGACATTTGTACGTGTTATGGATTATATCCCCTCCGGTTGTGTGTGTGTGTGTGTGTGTGTGTGTGTGTGTGTGCGCGCACACACACACACACACACACACACACACACACACATATAATATATATATATTATATATATATATAATATATATATATGAATACTCTCACGGTTTGTGTTATTTGTATACATAAGGCTATAAGGTTGCAGATCCAGTCACAAGAAGATATGATTATGAGTTGTGGGTTATGAGTTGGTGGACTCCCCTAAATTCCTGGAACCAGTGATGGGTTCTCATTTAACCAAGGCCTCTGAATCCTCAGACAAAAGGAAGTGTGGAGAAGTCCATAATGTTTGAAACAGGCATGTCAGGTAGAAGGAGGCCTGCAAGCAGTCAGGGCCCACACAGCCTCTTGCAGGGACTCTTCGAAGTTCTCAAGTGGGGAGCGAAGGGCTTTTGAGTTAGGCATCTGGGCAAAGCTGTTGCACCCAAGCAGCCCTGATTCACTTGGGCACTGGTGTATATCGTGGAACCAAATGAGACCAGAGCAGGCTAGTCCAAGGCATGCAACCTGGTAGCTAAGCAGGAGGGATGGACGGACAATGAGATGTGTGCAGCCATGATCTGCCAGTGCCACAGATACAGTGGGCCAGATAGTCCCACTTAAATCAGGGCTTGTTTGTACCCTCTGCCCAGCTTTGATGCACTATCCAATTCATATATGGCAGTAGAGGGGGCAAGGCGGGGGGGGGAGGAATACACACACCCCAGACAATTAGTTCTCACGTCCTCCCCCTGTACTTTCTGCCATTGCTGAGCCACAGTGGTGACTTCAATAAAAGACACTTTTCACGTACAAAATGCATTTACACAGGGAGGATGACTGAAAACTATACCATTACTTCCTTACATATGAGATAAAACTGCTCCCTTAAATAGTAGCATTGCCACCCGACCCCATCCTACTCCCCTCTACCCCTTTCCCTGTCTTTTCTTCCCAACCTCACACTGTACGTAACACTAATGTCTCACAACAAATGAAACTGATCTGTAGAAAATGCAACTTCAAAAAAGAGACAATGCACATATTTTTGTAAACTAAGAATTCTTTAACAACAACAACAATTGTCCCCTTTGAAAAGTCTTGTGCCCCTCTTCCCCTGATTTTATTTTCTGATGTCTCCACTGCTCAATTTGATTGGAAATTTCAGTTTATTGAGACCCTGATAAAACAGAGTCCCAGATCATCTGCTCAAGTTGATGAAAAGAAAGGCAAATCCCCCAGGAGACCTTTCTGCTCAACATAGAAAATTTGGAGACTGAGTTGGCAGAAATACAGACACTGCAGGCAGGACAGTGTGCCCAGGATATTTCCTGTTTGTATAGGTATAATGGCTCAACAGGGCTGGAGTGACAGGAGATTGTGGGGGAATAAGCCCTGTCCCCCATCTTCAGCTAACACACATTTCACTGATGAGGAACGTGGCAATGGAAACAAAAAAATGCAAGAATGGTCCTCTAAATATTCTAATGCATCAGAAAACACACTTTAAGAAAAGTAACAGCTGGATATTTCAAGAAATAATAGCATGGTTCTGTTTTTATGTCTTTCCTTTATTTCACTGTATTCTTTGTTTCATCTGAATTCTCACTTTTGGGTTGTGTTGGGGGATTCTGAATCTGCAGGTTGAATGCAATCCTAATCGGAACCAAAGCAAGCTGCTGGCCTTCTGCAAGTCACACAATATTGTCCTAGAAGGATATTGCGTCCTGGGATCCCAAAGGGACCCAAAATGGTAAGAGATGAAGCCAAAACGTTTTGGGACCACCTCAGGTACCACCTAGGCCCACTATTCCCCAGCATCCACACAAGCTCTGAAGGTTGTATTCTTGGCCCCACAATTAATAAAGATCCTCGTGGTGGATACCAGCACCAGGGCCTTTTCTGCAGTGGCCCCACAATTGGGGAAACTCATTCCAGAGAGAGATTTACAAAGCTCTTCCCCTCCCATTTTAGACATTCTCAGAAACCTTCCCATTGCTGAAGTGATTGCGATCACCAAGAATGGCAGGGATGAAAGGACCCTGCACCCAGCCTTGCATTTAAATTAGTATAGCATGTCAATTTTTACATAGCCCGTTCACTATGCTTTTTTGAGTTCTTTTGTTTTCATCTGTATTGGAAGCCACTCCACTGATTATTTTTCACAAGTGGGACCAGCAACAAAACTTTGCAATACTGAGTTCTCCTGTTCTGGCTTTAGTCCAGTGAGCCATGCCTTCTTCCAGGACACTCCATTACATTTGACCTCCCTCCCCAATGCTCTATATTTTCTCTCCAACATGTGCTCAGGATTCATTATCCACAGAGCAGACACCATGCCCGTTGGCCTATTGGGGCTTTTCTTTTCTTTCTTAGTTACCCCCACCCCCCAAGTACATTTTTGTACTTATGGAAAGCTTGGGGTTCCCATTCTGGCTGCAATTTATGGTGGATAATGGGATACTAAAAAATTAAATTAATTCACATCAACCAACCAACCAACCAACCAACCAACCATTAAATACAAAATACTTACTTACTTATTTAGATTTATATACTGCCCCTCACCACCACCCATCTAAGGGAGTCCATTCCATTGTTGCATAGCCCTTACTGCCAGAATGCTCTTCCTAATATTTAGTCAGAATCCTCTTTCTTGTAATTTGAATCCATTGATTCAGGTCCTACCCTCTGAAGCAATAAAAAACAACTGAGCTCCATCTTCCATGAGGCAGCCCTTCTGATACTTGAAGATGGTTATCACATCAGCTGTCCGTATACCCTTCTCCATGCTAAACATTCTTCGCTCCTTCAACCGTTCCTCATATGGCCCACGTTCCAGATATTTTATCATTTTGTTCACGCTCCTCTGCACATGTTCCAGCTTGTCAATATCCTTCGTAAACTGTGGTGCCCAGAACAGGACACAGTATTCCAGATGAAGTCTCACCCATGCATAATACTTCCCTTGATTGGGAAACTATACTTCTGTTGATGCCACCTAGAATAGTGTTAGCTTCTCTTCCTGCTGCATCACACTGTGAATCATGTTAAGCTTGTGGTCTACAAAGACCCCCTAGATCCTTTTCATATATACTGCTGTCAAGCCAAGTGTCCCCCATTCTGTATTTCTGTCTGTGTATTTGTGCATCTTGACATCAGAAACACACCTTCTCTCCATGTTGCTCTCCAACAGGTTAAATACAGATGCTCCTCCCCTGCTTGAAGATCCCTTGTTGGTTGCAATCGCCAAGAAGTACAACAAAAGCCCAGCTCTCGTGGCTATTCGCTACCAACTGCAGCGCGGCCTGGTGGTCATAGTGAAGGCTGACAACAGAAAGCAAATTGAGGAAGACATCCAGGTAAAGCAGTATATATAAATCCATTAAAAAACAATATTGAAAAAGGACATCAACACTGTGATCTCATGGGTCACATAACTGGTGCGGGGGTAAGTGAGTGAAGATGCACATCTTATCCACCATGAATTTGTTTATTGTTTAAAGCCTTCCAAGTTAATGGCTGTCACTGCCTCCCATGGGAGCAAGTTCGGTAGTTTAGGTAGACACTGCATGGAAATAATAATAATAATAATAATATGCCATCCATCTTGCTGGGTTTCCCCAGCTACTCTGGGCGGCTCCCAACAGAATATTAAAAGCACAATAAAACATCAAACATTAAAAACTTCCCTAAACAGGGCTGCCTTCAGATGTCTTCTAAAAGTCAGATAGTTGTTTATTTCCTTCACATCTGATGGGAGGGCATTCCACAGGGTGGATGCCACTACCAAGAAGCCACTCTGCCTGGCTCCCTGTAACCTCATTTCTCGCAGGGAGGGAAACGCCAGAAGGCCCTCGGTGCTGGACCTCAGCAACTTCAGATAAACTGGGCAAGGCCGTTTAGGGCTTTAAAGTTCAGCACCAACACTTTGAATTGTACTCGGAAATGTACTGGGAGCTAATGTGGGTCTTTCAGGACCAGTGTTATATGGTCTCGGCGGCCACTCCCAGTCACCAGTCTAGCTGCCGCATTCTGGATTTGTTGTAGTTTCAGGGTCACCTTCAAAGGTAGCCCCTTTGCAGTAGTCCAAGCGGGTAGTCCAAGTATGCACCACTCTGGCGAGACAGTCTGTGGGCAGGTAGGGTATCAGCCTGCATACCAGATGGAGCTGGTAGACAGCTGCCCTGGACACAGAATTGACCTGCGCCTCCATGGACAGCTGTGAGTACTGAAGAAGTACTAAACTACATTAGCTGGATTGTGACTTCCCTCATCTTGACGCGGCAGGGTTCGGGCAGCACGATGACTCCCTTCCCATCGGAGCAGCCCCAATCCCATTCCTACTTGCGTGCAAGCAGGAGGGGGCGGGGATCCCTCAGCTGGGAAGGATGGCTTCCTGTTGCCTAACTGAGAGATCCCTGCCCCCTTCTGCTTGCATGCAAGCTCTAATAGGCAGCGTGAAACCTCCCTTCACAGCTGAGAGATCCTTGTCCCACTCCTGCTTGCTCGCAAGTAGGAGTTGGGAGGCTGCTCTTATAGGCAGCATGAAGCCTCCCTTCACAGCTTAGTTGCTGGGGTCAGGGAAGGTGGAGGCAGCCCGGAAGCTGCATCTTAGAGCCCCTGCACCACCATCATATGGGGACTTCCGAGCAGCTCCTGAAGCCAGCCAGAGCCAACTGCTCCGGGCTGCTGAGACTGCCGCTGCTGCGTTTCCCGGGGACATTAGATGAAATCCGGGGACATTCCGGGGATGGAATTTGTCTGGGGACTTATTCGCAAATCCGGGGGCTTTCCCCGTGAAACGGGGACATCTGGAAACCCTACCATTGGTCATGACTCATGCAGGAGTACGGGAGTGAAGATCCAGCAGTGTGTATTCAGAAGCATCACTGCTTCCGACCATGAAGGCAGAGTGCAGCCATCATGACTAGCTTCCATTGGTATTCTTATCCACCATGAATTTGTCTAATTTTTAAAGCCATCTAAGTTGGTGGCTGTCACTGCCTCCCATGGGAGCAAGTTCAGTAGTTTAGCTATGCACTGCATGAAGAACCTCATTAGCTGGACTATAATTTCCCTCATTGGTCATGATGGCTGAGACTGATGGGGAGTTGGATACATCCACATCTGGAGGGCTACAGTTTCCCCACTCCTGTTCAATAAAAGCTTACATTACTATGCATATAAAATTCCCTCAGTGGGAGGACATCTGGACTGAAGCTGTTGAATGAAGGAATTAAACTTTGGAAGGTGGTAGCAAAGGTTGATTTGGTATCTCTGTTGCTGGAAAAAGGTGCACAGCTCTGAGGTGCAAAAAGAAGGCATGAGGTAAAAGCACCTCAGCATTTTATTTTCTCCTCCTGACAGGCATTTACTTTCCAGCTGTCTGAAGAGGATATGAAATCCATTGATGGCCTTCACAAAGGCATGAGCTATTTAACATGGGATGTGTAAGTCATATTTAAATAGTATGCATATGAATACATAAAAGTGGTTCACACAAGAATTCATATTGCGAGAGCAAAAGGGAGAAAAGATCTGGCATCCATCTCTTCATAGAGAATTAGGTGAAACTATAGAAGGAATTACCTTGGAGACTTTGTACCAAATCCCCATGCATGGTTGGAGTGGGGTGCAAGTGTATGGACAAGTGTCCATGTCATAGAATTGTAGAGTTGGAAGGGACCACGGGGGTCATCTAGTCCAGCCCCCTGCAAAGCAGGAATCTTTTGCCCAGCGTGGGGCTTGAACCCATAGCCCTGCGATTAAGAGTTTCATCCTCTAGTCCAGTTTCTGACAAAATGTAATGTTTCTAAACTCCCCACAATTTACCCCATGGCAATTCAGGATCTTTTCCCACTATAAAACAAGTTGTAGCTTTGCTGCTCACCCGACAGTTGCTCTGTGCTTTGAACCCAGGCTTCCAAATACCCTTGAGACCAATGCTATACAATGATGTGATGACATTCCCAGGAGCATTTTTGGAGGGCGAAAGATGGCTGCCTCATGCATTACTGCCAGGAAGGGACTCCCAAAACAGCAGTTGTCATTCTGCCCATAACTGAAAGTTTCAAAAAGACGTTGGTGAAGAGGAGGGAGACCTTTGACCCAACCCTTTTGTGCCACTTTGATCAGCAAACAGGTCTGCGTTCATCATCTTGGAGTTATTTTCTCTAGACAGACATAGGATCATTTCGATATTGCAAGTTTTAGGTTGTAACATGGTGGACCATTTTGACTTTCAGCCTCCCAGATTTTCAGCAGGGTATGAAATATTCTCATGAGGCAATGGCTGGCAACAGATCAATTTTAGTTGGTTGTGCATCTTCCACACCCCTGAGTGTTGACTTTCTTTTGTTTTGTTTCAGATATGCTGGCCACCCACTGTATTACCCACCAGATGTGGAATAAGGAATCGTCTCCCATCTCTAATTTATCTCCTTCTGAACCTGGGTCCTTTTTCAAGGAAAACACTGTGCAAATCTGTCAGTATCAGTTCCTCCCAGCATCTCAACATCTCATTTTCCACTCTTCAGTTCCTCACATCTCCATATCAGTTTGGGATGGAAATTTCTCCTACCACACACCTTTTTCTTTGCACTTTTGGCTAAAATAAAGCATTTTTGCATCATGTTTTCACTAATATATCCTCTTTAATGCATACATTACCCCACTATATGCATTTTTGTAATGATTCTGTAGCTGAACAACTGCATCACAAAATTCAGAGAATTGCCACTTTCTTAAGATAACTGCATTTCGATTTGCATATTGGTTCAAGAAGTGTGAGCTGTGTAGTTTCTCATTAAAATGTGAACAAAATGAATTTATCTCTTCTGCTTCTTTCTCTCCTAGATATCTCCGCTAGTGGGAAGGCAGCGTGGGGTGGGGGGGTGAGGGGGGGAGAGAAGGCTGAAAGATTCTTTGGATCCAAAGGCGATTGGCTAGGATCACAAGCTCTGTTCTCTCCCCCGCCTCTTCCTCCCCAAGAGACAGTCGGTTCTATGCATTCATTATTATTTATGATTTTTATTCTTTCTAAAAACCAGCCATCCAGCATAGCCACCCCAAATATTCCAAGTAAAAGAAACAGAACATCGCCTTTGACGGACTTTGAGCTGGTGTAGAAAGGCGATGCTTGGGTAGGGGGCTGGGTGTTTGGTGGGGAAGAGCCGGATCCTCTGCATGTCTTACTGGGACTCTAGGGAGGCTCGCTCTCAGGCAGGCGTGCAGAAGCGTTGCAGTCCTGGACACCAGGGTTGGTGGTGGACAGGCTCCCTAAATAAAGACCGACCATGAAAATGTGATTACCTCCTTGGCAGTGCCCCATTATTTTATTTTTACTTCCGAGAAGGGATACAGCTCCTGGGCATCCCCATCTGCACAAGCTCCCTCTCCCGCCTTCCCTTTGTGCGCGCCTGGGCCAGCCCACCAGGACTGCCCATTGGTGCAGTTGCCCCTGGGCCCACAGGGGCTGCCAATTGGTGCAGCCGCGCCTGGGCCTGCTAGGGCTGCCGATTGGTGCAGATGCACCTGGGCCCGCATGCGGGGGCTGCCAATAGGTGTGGCTCGCCATCTGCCTGCCCGCTGCCGGGGCTGTCAATTGCAATAACTGCGCCATCCGCCCACCCATCGGGGATGCCAATTGCAGGGGGATGGGGGCGCCGCGACGCTTGCCAATGCAGGGAGTCGCAGGGGGCCAAGGGGGGCACGCCAAATGTCACCTCCTCTCCAAGATGGCGCCCTGGGCAGATGGTGCCAGAGGCGGCCCGCCCCCTCCACCCCATCCTTCCTCCGCCACAGACTCTAATCTCAGTGTTGTGGGTTTGAGCCCCACGTTGGGTGAAAGATTCCTGCATTACAAGGGGTTGGAAGACATAATCCTCACAGTTCCTTCCAAGTCTACATTTCTATGATCCAATGATTTGGAGCACTTTTAAAGCATATGACCTCTCGAAAAGAATTCTGGGAACTGTAGTTTACCCTTTACAAAACTACCATCCCCAGCATCTTTAACAAATCTCAGTTCCCAGGATTTTGGGAGGAATGTTGTGCACATCAAATGTGTTTTACTGCACATGTGCTGGCAAAGTATACATAGCCAGAGGCAGTTTGGGATCTTATTTGTACGGCCCTTTCCTTCCTTATATCCTTTGTGTGTTCATTGGCACTCAGAATACCCAGCTTCATTGGGTTAACAGATGCCTCCACATATTTCATTTATTATTTTGTTTCTGCACATATGTGTTTTCATTTCAATACAGCAGCCTGAAGAAAAGGTTTGCATGGTTTTTCGGTTTGCTTTTTCTATGTCTAACATTTACTAATCTAACAAAGAGGTGAAATTTCTTGATGAAAAATTGCAATAGGCCTCTGCATTGCTTTATTGGAATGCGAAGAAGCAGGAGGATGAGGAGGAGGAGAAAGAAAGAAAGAAAGAAAGAAAGAAAGCTATTTTTTATCCTGTGAAAGCAATGCTGCTTAGTCCACAATGAAACTGCTGGTGTATCAAATGACATTCCGCAGAAAGTTACTGATAAAAAGTTGGCTATGGGTTATTTATTCTGTGAAAGCAATGCTGCTAAGTCAACAAGGAAACTGCTGGTGTGCCAAAGGACATTCTGCTGAAAGGTACTGATAAAAAGTTGGCCATAGGTTTCCCCGCCCTTCTCTCTCATTTCTTTGGAGTATTTAAGCACTCTCCTCCTGTCATGCCAACAGAAGACATTTCATTACAAAAACACAGACTTCATTTTTCTCCCTCAAGTTTTTCTTTTGCCACAAGAGTGTTAATCACTTTCAGCCTGGAGCAAAGAACTGGACAAGCATAGAAGCAGAAAATGGCACTGAGCAAAGACAGTGGCATTACAATGAATGATGGGAACAAAATCCCCATATTGGGGTTTGGAACCTATACCCCGGACACAGTAAGTAAAACCTTTAACTCTCACAATTGTAGCAACTTGTTTTTGAAGAGCAAAATGTCTGCCAGCTGCTGGGTGCTTCATACATTGCGAAGCACAGCATGAGATACCTCACCTGATCTGAGAAAACCAATTGTGCATGGGAACTTCTTGTGTCACAGCAGCCAAGAATGTAACAGATGCTTTGCAGCAGATAAAGCACTGCTTCTCATTCAACAAGGGTCCTGAGTCAGTAGATTCAGGAGCAAATAATGTTTTGTGCAAGACTTGGATGGTTTGTAACTGAGAAACTGTTTCCACTGTGTCTAGTGGTATTTTTAAAAATCTTTCTGTTGAACCATAAGTGCCCACTATTAGTTTTGTTGGGAGTAACAATATTATCCCAAATCACCAGCCATTAGCTAACTATTCTGGACACTAACAATAAATATAGAAACAATTCTTTATCCAAACCATCTTCATTTGGTCCTTTCCATATCACCAGCAATGCAAATGAAGGGATCAATGTTGATTCTTGTTTTGTAATTAAATTAATTTCTAGGAACATCATGAATTTACTAAATGAAAGCTACCACTCAATTTTTCAACGGAATTTTCCTTTTTCCATTTTTCCAATTCATATGTCTGCTCCATTCATACATAAAGTGAGGGTAGAATCTATTTTATACAAAGAGATACATGCAGACGAAGAGGCTTTCTCAATCCTTTGTTGGATATCTCTCCAATTTCACAAACATTTTAATGAATTTTTAAAAAGAGCATTCTACAAATTTTATGTCTCAACAGTGTTCCACTGTTTGAACCAAAATAATTGGCAAGTTAATTTATTGTTCATTTTCAATCCTGCATGTGAAGAGAGGCTCTGGCAGACACTGGCGGAGGAAGAGGAGTGCGGGGGGAGCGCACAGCCCCCGCAGCACAATCCCGGCAGGGTGCCATTGTGGCTGCCTCCCTTCCTGCGCTGGGCTCCCTGCCTCCGCAGATGGCACATCACACCCCCAGGACCCATGGCACACCCCCAGGATATGTGCCAACCCAGCCCCCCACCTGCTCTCCGCCCCCCGGTGCCAGAGCATGAAGCTCCGCCACTGCTGGAAGATTGAACAGATGAGATTACTAGTGGATCCAATGGTCAATAAGGCGGTTTCTCGCACATGCAACACATATAATTCACTTTTTCTTTATGCTTCTTCTTTATTTTCCTTTGATGTGCCTCGATCGAGCCTAGCTGAGTCCCTGGGACTCGGGTCTAGTTTCAAAATGTCCACCGACACTCACAGGTACCCTTTGATATTAATTTCCACACCGAAGCAGAGACCTTGACTGACCTTTTCACCTTTTCAACCGGCAGGTTCCAAAGAGTAAGTGTGAGGAGGCTACAAAGATAGCAATAGAATTGGGCTTCCGTCATATTGATAGCGCATATGTATACCAGACAGAGGAGCACGTTGGGCGAGCCGTTCGTGCGAAGATTTCTGATGGAACAATAAAAAGGGAAGACATTTTCTACACTGGAAAAGTGAGTGAGTTTGGCATTTTAAAAAAAAATGAGTACAGTGGTACATCAGGTTAAGAACTTAATTCGTTCCGGAGGTCCATTCTTAACCTGAAACCATTCTTAACCTGAGGTAACAATTTGGCGAATGGGGCCTCCCGCTGCCACTGCGCCGCCAGTGCACGATTTCTGTTCTCATCCTGAGTTAAAGTTCTTAACCCGAGGTACTACTTCCGGATTAGCGGAGTCTGTAACCCGAAGTGTTTGTAACCTGAGGTGTCTGTAGCCCAAGGTACCACTATAAAATATAGTGCCTGCATCATGATGCAATTACATATTTCACAGACATTATTTAACAAAATCAGAGCAAAATGCCTCTCCCTATATAAACCTACCCAGATTCTGTGTTCATCCTCTAAGGCACTTCTTTGTGTGTTTCCTCCATGTGAGGCTTGGAGGGCGGCAACACGAGAATGGGGCCTTTTCTGCATGGCTCCCCGTTTGGGGAATGCTCTCTGCAGGAAGGTTCATTATATACCTCAAGGCACCAGGTGAAAATGTTCCATTTTCAACCAGGCCTTGAACTGATTAATATTCTAAAACCTTTTTAAACCTGTTTGTGAGAGGAGGGATTCCTGTTTTGTTGTTTCTGTTTTGACTATTTATTTGTGCTTTTATCTCATGCTTTTATATTGTGAACTGCTCCAATATCTTTTGATGAAAGGCAATATATAAATTTAATAAATAAATGGTAAAAATACTGTTTATTAGCAATGAAGAATTTAAAATTACTTTACCTCACCTCAAAATACTCTTCAGAACAATATTTGAGTTTACCCGTAACACTGTGCACACCAGAATAATCATCTGCTAAACTGTCCCAAGACCCCAAACTCTATGGCTCTGTGTAAATATAAATCTCTTTATATGTTTGACAGCTCTGGAGTACCTTCCACCGCCCTGAGCTGGTTCGGAAATGCTTAGAAGAATCGCTGAAGAAACTCCAGTTTGACTACATTGATCTATTCTTAATTCACAATCCGTATTCTATGAAGGTAAATAATTATTGATGTCATAATGCAAGTACTGAGTACATATTTGAATGGTGGGGGGGGGGGTTGAGCCTACTAAAAATATTTGATTCCCTGAAGGAACATTGGGAATTGTCATTTCCTAGAGATGCTGACAATTCTCTGCTCAAACATATCTTAATCAAAGAATAATCAATCCCAGATTTTGGGAGAGAAACATGCCAGTTAAAGAAAACATCTGCATATACTGATTACATTAACTACATGGGCATCATAAGAAAGAAATAATGAGCAGAGCAGGACTTGGCGTGGGCGAGAGGGAAGAAAAAAAGGGGATGGAGAGATGAAGAGACAGACCTGTGCAGAGAGAGAAGACAGTATGTTCTATGGGGCACAGAATTAAAGCAAGTTTGGGGAACCTGTGGCCTTGCAGATGTTGCTCAGTTGCAACTCTTATCATCCCAATCATTGTCCTTGCTGGCTGCAGCTGTTGGCACTTGGAGAGCAGCAAAGCCTGGAGATCCACTGTTTCACCACCCCTGGGTTAAAAGAGACAATACTGAGCTAATTTTGCAACGGGGGGGGGGTTGCTGGTGGAGATGCAGTCTAAACCACTGAAGTTTTTGGCTTACCGATCAGAAGGTTGGCGGTTCGAATCCCTGCAATGGGTTGAGCTCCCATAGCTCTGTCCCAGCTTCTGCCAACCTAGCAGTTCGAAATCACGCCAGTGCAAGTAGATAAATGGGTACCATTGCGACAGGAAAGTAAATGGTGTTTCTGTGTGCTCTGATTTCCGTTGCAGTATTCCGTTGCGCCAGAAGCGGTTTAGTCATGCTGGCCACATGACCTGGAAAGCTGTCTAAGGACAAATGCTGGCTTTCTTGGTCTGGAAGCGAGATGAGCACCACAACCCCATAGTCACCTTTGACTGGATTTAACCCTCCAGCGGTCCTTTACCTTTACCGAATATTGCAACATATTTTTTTCCTGGATAAAGTAACACTTTATCCCTCTTGAATAAACAAGAATGGCAAATATGGTGCTTGTGACTTGAGTTTCCTACAGATCCGTGCACTGTGGTAGCAGCCCATGCAAGTTGAACTCTCTTTTTTATCACTGTCCATTAGTATTAATTCCCCCCCCCTCCGTCTTTTCCAGCCTGGACCAGATTTATTTCCCATGGGAGAAGACAAAAAATTTATTATTGACATCGTAGATCTTCAGAAGACATGGGAGGTAGGTGCCTGGCATTAGGAAATCCAGCCTTTGAGTCATTCGGGTACAGAGCACAGTAGCCTTCCACCAGAGAAGGCATGTCCAGAACAATGACTCACACAATGGCTCCTATGAGAGCTGGTGAACTATAAGCCTCCAATCTTATTTTTTTTAATAAGATTTTTTATTATTTTCCAATAAGACAAAGAATAAAAACACTACATAAACACAATAAAAACATAATAAACAATGAACAAAATCAACAATAATGACAATAACGATAAACATAAGAAAAAACATATACATACCTTAACATACATTTATCTTTGTACCTTTTCTTATTTCTATCTTCTCTATTTGGGGACTTCCCCCGTTCCCTCCACTGCATTCAAAATTAATATATAATTTGGGTAGGTTTGTATCTTTTTCCACAAATCTTTACCATATCTCTCAATAAACTTTTAAATTAATTGAACAAATATAGTTTCTCACTTAAACTCAATATCTTTAGATACTCTTTAAGCATTTATAACATTCACATCTAAACTTCTTCTACAATATTTTATCTAACATAAGCAAGCTAAAGCCAATTCTACTAGCTAATTCTGCTCAGATATTCAATTTTACACCTTTAACTAAATAATCCTTAAATTTCTTCCAATCCTGCGACACCTTCTCCTCCCTCTGGTCTCGGATTCTCGCGGTCAGTTCGGCGAGTTCCATAAAGTCCATTAGCTTCATCTGCCATTCTTCCACTGTCGGAATCTCTTCGCCTTTCCAGTTTCTTGCCAATAAAATTCTAGCAGCTGTTGTGGCATACATAAAAAATACTCTATCCTGACTGGGTATCTCTTCGTTGGTCATGCTCAAAAGAAATGCCTCTGGTTTCTTACTAAAGGTAATTTTCATTACCTTCTTAAGTTCATTATAAATCTTATCCCAGAAAGCATTTACCCCTGGACATGACCACCACATATGATAAAAGGTACCTTTCATAGATTTACATTTCCAACACACATTAGTCATTGTAGGATTCATCTTAGCTATCTTAACTGGTGTCAGATACCATCTATAAAGCATTTTCATAATATTTTCTCTTAAACTATTACAAGCTGTAAATTTGATACCTTTCTTCCACAATCTCTCCCAGTCATCCATCATAATGTTATGACCCACATCTTTCGCCCAATCTATCATTGTCGATTTAACCAATTCATCTTTCGTATGCCACTCTAGCAACAAATTATACATCTTGGAAAGGTTTTTAGAGTTCGATTCAATCAGTTCTGTTTCCAGTTTTGATTTTTCCATTTGAAAACCAATTTTCTTGTCTGCTTTAAATATCTCATAAATCTGATGATATTGCAGCCAGTCGGTGACTTCACTTTTTACTTGATCATAACTTTTCAACTTAATCGACTCACCTTCTCGCTGCAATATATCTGCATATCTTAACCAACTTGCAGACATATTAGGTCTCTTATAGGCCTTGGCCTCCACAGGTGAAATCCATCTAGGAGTCTTTCTCTCTAACAAGTCTTTATATCTCATCCAAACCTGATACAAGGCTTTTCTAACTATATGGTTCTTAAAAGTCTTGTGGGCTTTTACCTTATCGTACCAAAGATAAGCATGCCATCCAAACATATTGTCGAAGCCTTCCAAGTCCAACACATCAACATTTTCTAATTTAAACCAATCTTTTAACCAGCAAAAGGCCGCTGCTTCAAAATAAATCTTTAAATCTGGCAGGGCAAAGCCTCCTCTCTCTTTAGAGTCTGTTAAAATCTTAAATTTAATTCTAGGCTTTTTTCCCTGCCATATGAATTTCGATAGGTCCCTTTGCCATATTTTAAAACAATCCATTTTATCCACGATTGGAATGGCTTGAAATAGAAACAACATCCTTGGTAGCACATTCATTTTAATGGCAGCTATTCTGCCCATCAATGAGAGTTTCAGTCTTGTCCAAATCTCTAAGTCCTTCTTTATCTCTGTCCACAATTTTTCATAATTGTCCTTGTACAGGTTCAGATTTTTTGCTGAAAGATTGATACCTAGATATTTTACATTCTTAACAAAATTGAGGCCAGTACAGTCTTGTAGTTTTTGTATCTGCTCTGAGTTCATGTTTTTAGTCAATACTTTGGTTTTCTGTTTATTTAGTTTGAAGCCGGCTACACGTCCAAACGATTCAATTAATTCCAAAGCTTTGGGGACACTGCTTTCAGGTTCCTGTAGGGATAGCATCAAATCATCCGCAAAGGCGCGTAATTTGTATTCCTTCTCCCCCACCCTTATTCCTTTTATCTGTTTCTCCGTTCGTATCATGTTTAGGAGGACCTCCAGGACCGTGATAAATAATAAAGGGGAGATAGGGCACCCTTGTCTTGTTCCTTTCTCAACTTTAATTTCCTCCGATATCACACTGTTTACTATAATTTTTGCTTTTTGTTCTGTATAAATGGCATTAATACCATTTAAAAATCTTTGTCCAACTGCCATCTTTTCCAAATTCTTCTTCATAAATGTCCAAGAGATATTATCAAAGGCTTTTTCCGCATCTATAAACATTAGTGCTGCATCTGTATTTATGTTTTTTTCCAGTTTTTCTAAAATATCCACAATAATTCTTGTATTATTATTTATTTGTCTTCCTGGCAAAAAACCTGCTTGGTCTTTATGAATATGATCTTTCAGCACTCTTTTTAATCTTGCAGCCATAACGTTCGCGAAGATTTTATAATCCACATTTAACAATGAAATTGGACGATAATTTTTCATTAAAGTCTTGTCTGTCTCTGGTTTTGGAATCAGTGTGATAAAGGCTTCTTTCCATGTCTCTGGTGCCCTATCTCCTTCCAGTATTTTATTGCAAACTTCTTTCAAGGGCTGTGATAGCCAGTCTTTCAAAGTCTTATAGTACTTTGCAGTCAATCCATCTGGTCCTGGGGCCTTCCCTATCTGCATGTTGTTAATTGCCTCCTCTATCTCTTGAGTCGATATCGGGTGGTTGAGCATTGTTAGTTTATCCTCTGGGACTTTTTGCAATCCATTTTTTTCCAGAAATCGGTCTATCTCTGATTCTTCTATCTTCTCCTCCTTGTACAATTGTTTATAAAATCGTTGAAAACACCATCTGATTTCCTCTGGATTCTCCACATTTCTTCCATTTACTACTAGGTTGTTGATGACGTTTGCTTTCTGTCTTTTCTTCAACTGCCAGGCTAGTAATTTTCCACATTTATTTGCCGATTCGAAAGTCCTCTGCTTCATCATTTTAATTTTCCATTCAATATCTTGGTTCATAATTTTTGCATATTGGGATTGCAAGTATTTAATTTCTTTTTGTATTTTTAAACATTTGGGGTGTCCTCTTAGTTCTTTTTCTTTGACTTTAATCTGTTTCAACAGTCTTTCCATTTCCGCATTTTGTTGTTTCTTCTTTTTTGCTTTTTCACTTATGAGGAACCCTCTCATTACCGCCTTACTTGCATCCCAAACAATCCTCTTTTCCACTTCTGAATTTAAATTAATTTGAAAATACTCTTTCATCTTTTTTACTGCTCTTTCTACCAGCTTGGTGTCTCTCATTAAAGCATCATCCATTCTCCATCTGAAGGAATCCTTGGAAACCATTTTTAAATTCACTTGTACAGGATTATGATCCGAATATGTCTTTGGGCCGATTTCTGCTTTTTGTATTTTCGGTGCCAATTCATTCGAAATCCAGATGTAATCTATTCTCGACCATGACTTCTGAGGTTCACTAAAATAAGTTGCCTCTGTTTCGGTGGGGTTTCTTAACCTCCAAGCATCCACCAAGTTCAGACTATCCACCATTTCGAAGAAAGTCTTTGGAAGTTTCCCATCATTTGTTAATTTAGTTCTTTGCGATCTATCCATCAATGTGGAAACTGCACCATTAAAATCTCCGAGGCAAACTATTTTGTAGTCCAAATAGTCCAACAGCAGATCATGTATGTTTTTGTAGAAAATTGACTTTCCATCATTTGGTGCATAAAGTCCCAGAATCAAAAATTTTTCGCCTTGTACTTTAATTTCAACAGCGATGTATCTCCCTTCTTCATCTTTAAATAACTGTCTTGGGCTATATTTTTCCTTTACATAAATTATAACTCCTCTCTTCTTGACTTTATCCGATGATATGAATTCTTGGCCTAGTTTTTTGTTTTGTAGTATTCTTCTATGTCGTCGAACTATATGGGTCTCCTGTAAGCATATTATGTCCAAATTCTTCTTCTCCAAACTATAAAAAACTCTGCGTCTCTTCGGTCTCTGGTTCAATCCCCGAACATTCCACGTCATCAGTTTGAGCGCCATTTTCCTTTACTTTTTTACTCTCCTCCTCCAGATGCCTCTGCTATCTTGTCTTCTTCCGGGTCTTTTTCACTTGGTCCTGGTACCCCTGGCGGTGGAAATGTTCCTGGAAGCCGATAGAAAAAAGCTGGATCAAGTGCTGAGCCTTTGAAGTCTTCCAGGTATTTGTCCAAAAATTTTTGCTTTTCTGCCGGGGATTTTATCCTTATCTTCTTTTCTTTGAACGTAAATGCAAGGCCTTCCGGAAATTCCCAACTGAAGGGGATGCTTCTTCTTCTTAGCTCTGTTGTTAAGTCGTGATACGACACTCTTTTATCCAGGAAAAATTTGGGGATATCCTTATAAAGAATGACTTTGTTCTGCTGCACCACCAGATTGTTCTTATAGTGTAGATCCAGAAAATAATCTCTGTCGTATCTGTTGTTCAACACAATCAGACAGTCACTGACTGTCTTAGTGCTTTTCTTTCCTCTGGATCCTCTAGGTCCAAACCTGAAGGCCTTCACTATGAGAGCTGAGACTTCTTCCTCTTCCAAATGCCAAAATGTTGAAAATTGATTCACTATAAAAGCTTTTAGGCTATCACCTTCCAATTCTGGGAGACCTCTTAGACGGATGTTCCCCTCTCTTTGGCGGAGTTGAAGAAAGGCAAGAGATTCTTCTACACTTCTCTGCTGTGTTCCAATCCTTTCTATTTTCTCCAAGTCAATATTGTCCAATTTCTCCTCCACCTTTTTTATTTTTTCCTTAACTACTTTGAATTCCTCTGAATCCTTCTTTAAAACTGTCACCTCTTGACTAATTTTATTAATTTCTTCTCTGTTTTTCCTTACGTTTTCCTCAATTTGTCCAATCGACTTTTCCAATGTTTGGGTGGATTCTTTAATCTCAGCTTGGAGTTTGTCTGTTGCAGAGTTTACTGTTGTATTTATTGTATTTACTGAAACCTGCGTTTGCTTCACCTCCTCAGATACTTTTTTAAGTCCTTCTGCTATTTCTGCAATACTAGCAGCCAGTTTCTCCATTTGCTCCTGTATAGTTAAAGAAACAGAGCCTTTTCTTTGTAGTGTTTTAGATCTGGTACTATCTTGCATTTCCTGAGAGCTCTGCAGCTGGAGTCTCAAGGTCACCCCAGTTGTAGTAACTGTCTCAGACATTCACAGCAGAAGACCAACAGTCCCAAAAGTAAACACCAGGTGGCCAGCAATTCAATCCAGAGAACAAAGAGACTGCTGAGCCAGGAGTCCCAAACAGTTCCACCTATCCAAGTATAGGCAAAGATTTCACTAACTTCAAAAGTTTCAAACTTTCCATAAGTCAAGAACAGTTAGTTTTAAATAGTCCAAGTCAGTATCTATTTTTTCCACTTGCAATGTAACCACCAAGTCCGTGCAACAAGCTGTAGCCGGCAACAAAGAAACTAAATTGTCTCCTCTGGTAAACAGTTACTAAAACAAGTGGCAATAATGTAACGCAGCCCGCTTCCGACCCGGAATCCTAATCCAGAGGGTGAGCGGTGTCTTCTTTTGCCTTAATTCTTATTATTAAGTCTTTAAAAACCATCCAAACAACTTTTAATCCACTTTTAAAAAGTTCGGCAGAGTTAGCAAAACTTTTTCCGTTAGTCGCGGCTTAGCTCTTTTGCCGCTACCCTGCTCTGTCAAGCAGTTCAAAGAGAGCGGGCTTCCTTTTAAAGTTTTCTCTGCAAGTTTAATACTCTTAAAAGTTCTGAGTCCAGTGAATAATTTTACTTACAGAGCTTCTCTTTACAGTCTCTAGATAGGAAGTGCTGGGTGCTCGAATCCGGCGGGATCGCTGCTTTGTTCTCCGGGGGCAGCCGTCTCTTCAGTCCCGTGCCGGAGCCTCGCTCGCCCGATTTTCCCCCTTACGAGGGTCAATTGGGAGCGGGGACGGCACGTCTGGGACCCACAAGACCACGGTCCACGGGACGCCCTTCCCGTGGCTTTAAGGGGCCCGTGGCGCAGGCACGGTAACCCCTAAAACCCCTGGAGAACCGGAGCTCTTCAGCTCCCGTCCGCCATTGACCGGCACCAAACCAGAAGTCCTCCTATAAGCCTCCAATCTTAAAAAAGTGTGGCCTAAGGTATTCAACAAACACCATTCAACAAACATGTCATGTTCTCTTTGCCAGGCAATGGAGGCATGCAAAGATGCTGGCTTGGTGAGGTCCATTGGAGTGTCCAACTTCACCCGTAAGCAGCTGGAAATGATCCTGAACAAGCCAGGATTGAAACACAAGCCAGTGATAAACCAGGTAAAGTGTGATTGCTTTTTTAAGGGCTTTGTTCCAAGCACAGTTGAAAGCTTCTTTAAGCTCTTTTGTGAGAGGACCTTTGTTTTGATGAACACAGCCATTCTCTGAAAAAACTTGGTTAAGGCTATAAGGTTGCAAATCCTATCACAAGAAGATATGGTTATGAGTTGTGGGGTAGACTCCCCTAAATTCCTGGAACCAGTGATGGGTTCTCATTTAATCAAGACCTCTGAATCCTCAGACAAAAGGAAGTGTGGAGAAGTCCATAATGTTTGAAACAAGCATCTCTGGTAGAAGGAGGCTTGCAAGCAGTCAGGGCCCACACAGCCTCTTGTGGGGAATCTAGAAGTTCTCAAGTGGGGAGCGAAGGGCTTTTGAGTTAGGCATCTGGGCAAAGCTGTTGCACCCAAGCAGCCCTGATTCACTTGGACTCTGATGTATATCATATAACCAATGAGACCAAAGTTTTT
Organism: Lacerta viridis; assembly: GCA_900245905.1. Classification (NCBI taxonomy): domain Eukaryota; kingdom Metazoa; phylum Chordata; class Lepidosauria; order Squamata; family Lacertidae; genus Lacerta; species Lacerta viridis. Next base: position 50,118 of record OFHU01002124.1, on the reverse strand, counting down.
GAGACCCTGATAAAGAAGAGTCCCAGGTGATATACAGGCATCTTCTCACATTGATGGAAAGTCAGATAAATCCCCCAGCAGACCCTTCTACTCAACAGAGAAAATTCAGAGACTGAGTTTGCAGAAATAGAGACACTTCCAGGCAGGATAGTGTGACGGATTGGCCCTAGGGTGGAGGAGTTATCACCTCCCAGCTCAGAAGGAGTTAATCCACCTTCATCTTGACTGACAGTTCATCCTTTGGGGGTGGGGCAGTCCCCGGTTTAAAAGGAGGGAACAGCCGTTTTAGCAGTTGAAAAGAGGGAGGGTGTGTGTGGAGACAGGGAAGAAGAAGGGTGTCGGGCCAGGATAGTGGTGGTTTAGGTTAGGTTTAGTTTAACTTGAAACTATTGAGTGAAAGAGTTTCTGTATTAATGCAACTAAGATTGTGAATCGTCATTATTGGTCCAGCAGGGTATCCAATCTTACAGAAGTGTGGACTCAAGGAAGGGCAAAACTTACCTGAGGAAAGGGGGTGATAGCTTGTGTCCTACAGTCACACAGAAAAGGGTTAGATGGTGAAAACCTAGTGCCACGAAGTTGCCAGAGTGTTGAGGCAAATTGATACATTGGGGATCCGAGCTGAAGGAGTCCCTTTACTGTAGGCAAGAGGTTGCTCATTTAAGTAACCCAGAGTATTGAGGATACCAGGCCACGAAAGCTGGAAATAGACTCTCATTACTAATAAGCCCTTAAAGTAAGAGGGGTTTGTTTTGAGGCGAACCAAGTGGAGGGGGGTTGGTTTCACCCCTGTACCCTTGTTGACACAATTTTTAGTAACTGAGAGGTGGGGTTCGTTGCATGATAGTGTGCCCATGATATCTCCAACAGGGCTGGAGTGACAGGAGATTGTGGGGGAATAAGCCCTGTCCCCCATCTTCTGCTAACACATATGTCACGGATGAGGAGTGTGGCAATGTAAACCACAAATGCAAGAATGGTCATCTAAAGATTCTGATGCTACAGAAAACACAACACACTTTAAGAAAAGTAACACCAGGATATTTCAAGAAATAATAGCGTGGTTCTGCTTTTGTGTCTTTCTTTTATTTCACTGTGTTCTTTATTTCATCTGAATTCTCACTTTTGGGCTGTATTGGGGGATTTTGAATCCGCAGGTTGAATGCCATCCTTATCGGAACCAAAGCAAGATGCTGGCCTTCTGCAAGTCAAACAATATCCTCATGGAAGGATATTGTGTCCTAGGATCCCAAAGGGACCCAAAATGGTAAGAGATGAAGCCAAAATGTTTGGGGACCACCTCAGGGACGACCTAGGCCCACTATTCCCCAGCATTCACAGCAGCTCTGAAGGTTGTATTCTTGGCCCCACAATTAATAAAGATCCTCATGGTGGATACCAGCACCAGGGCCTCTTCTGTAGTGGCCCCACAATTGGGGGAACCCATTCCAGAGAGAGATTTACAAAGCTCTTCCCCTCCCGTTTTAGACATTCTTAGAAACCTTCCCATCACTGAAGTGTTTTTTTATATATATAACTGCTTGACTTCTCCCAAACGTATGTTTTTAAATGTTGTGGGCAGGGAGTTATTTAATAATTTCTGCTTCTGAAATTTCGTGCTGTTTTTAAATCATATTTATATTGTCTTTAATGGTGCTTTAAGCAGTAGAATGGCCGGGATGAAAGGGCCCTGCATCCAGTCTTCCATTTAAATGATTATGGCATTTCTCTTTTTTTACATAGCTTGTTTCGTGTGTCTCAAATTTTTTATCGTATTGTTTTTATCTATTTTGGAAGCCACTTAAATGCTTATTTTTTACACGTGGGACCAGCAACAAATATTGAGTTCTCCTTCAAAACAATGAGCTGTGCTATCTTCCAGGATCCTCCATTTCATTTGAACTCCCTCCCTCTTTTCCGTATCAACTCTCCAACAGGCACACAGGATTGTCTGAGCCTTTCTTTCCCTCCTTAGGTACCCCTGTGACGGAAAAGTTTGTTTTGCTGGACAGGTTTGGTCCCCAAGTGTTTTCTTTTTCTTTTTCCCTGCCAGCAAACAGTTAACGCATGGCAGGTTCTGATTGGCTGGGGTTCCAGAAGGGGGACTTGAAAAGGAGAGGATTGTTTTGGAGAGACAGTTTGGTAGGTTGGAAGAATAGGGAGGGAGATAAGGAGTGAGAGGGGAGAGAGTTGCTTCTCGGTAGAAACATCCACTCTGAGGAATATATCACAAGCTAGAGAAAGGAGTCTCTGAACTTAGTGTGAAGGACAGTGTGTGGTGTCCTATAAGAGTAATAGGCCAGAAATTAACTGGGAGGCTGAAGCTGAGCCAGGAGAAGTAGAAGCTGTGAAAATTCCAGTCAGGAGGGGAGAGATTCTTCTGCAAAAAGAGAAGACTCCCAAACCAGTTAAGAGGGGTGGGGAGATTCCTTGGGTCTGTTACGTGAAGTACCTAGAGAGTAGGCTTGTCAAAGGGGTGTGTAACCGCTTTGTTTAAGAACCAAAGTATTAAGTGGCAACAGCCGTGCACCAACTGAGAAATAACTGAAGTGAAATAGCATTATAATCTGAGTATCCTATGTTTTACCCACTTGGGTCATAAACTTCCTTTGTTTTACAAAATATTTGCTATTTATTTGATCAAATCCTGCCTGAGACTCCAAAGTATTAAGTTTTCCCTCACACAAATCCTCCACAAAATAATCTGGAGTAGTTTGTAGGAATTCGTGGAATTGGTATTCTGTGAGGTGGGTGTGCTATATTTAAGTGAGGGCGGGCCCAAGGGCACCACGGAAAAAGTGCTGTTGCGCTGTCGCATCCCCCCTCCCCCAAAATGCTGATTGTACTTCAGCAAAGAAAAGGACCTCTCTTTCGTGCATGGATGCTACCATTTTGCCTACAGAATGATCCACGTGCAAAGAATGAGTTTGTGATTTATTGGGGGAAGAGCACAATACTAAAAACTTGTCAATATCCTTCTTAAACTGTGGAGTCCAGAACTAGACACAGTATTCCAGGTGAAGTCTGACCAATGCATAATACTTCCCTTGATCGTGACACTATACTTCTGTTGAGGCAGACTAGAATAGCGTTAGCTTCTCTTCCTGCTGCATCACACTGTGAATCATGTTAAGCTTGTGGTCTACAAAGACCCCTAGATCCTTCTCATATATACTGCTGTCAAGCCAAGTGTCCCCCATCCTATATTTGTGTGTGTATATTTGTGCATCTTGACACCAGAAACACACCTTCTCTCCATGTTGCTCTCCGACAGGACAGATCAAAACTCTCCTGTCCTGCTTGAAGATCCTTTGCTGGTTGCGATCGCCAAGAAGTACAACAAAAGCCCAGCTCTCGTGGCTATTCGCTACCAACTGCAGCGCGGCCTGGTGGTCCTAGTGAAGGCCGAAACCAGAAAGCAAATTGAGGAAGACATCCAGGTAAAGCAGTATATATAAATCCATTAAAAACAATATTGAAAAAGCATATCATTTGAACACTGTGATCTCATGGCTCACATAACTGGTGCGGGGGTAAGTGAGTGAAGATGCACATCTTATCCACCATGAATTTGTTTATTGTTTAAAGCCATCCAAGTTAATGGCTGTCACTGCCTCCCATGGGAGCAAGTTCGGTAGTTTAGCTATACACTGTAAGAATAATAATAATAATAATAATAATAATAATAATAATAATAAATAATAATAAAAATAAATAAATAATATAAATAAATAAATAAACAACAAACAACTGTCCATCTTGTTGGGTTTCCCCAGCTACTCTGGACGGCTCCCAACAGAATGTTAAAAGCACGATAAAACATCAAACATTAAAAACTTCCCTAAACAGGGCTGCCTTCAGATGTCTTCTAAAGTCAGATTGTTCTTTATTTCCTTCACATCTGATGGGAGGGCATTCCACAGGGTGGGTGCCACTACCAAGAAGCCACTCTGCCTGGTTCCCTGTAACCTCATTTCTCGCAGGGAGGACATCTGGACTGAAGCTGTTGAATGAAAGAATTAAACTTTGGAAGGTGGTGACAAAGTTGATTTGGTATCTCTGTTGCTGGAAAAATGTGCACAGCTCTGAGGTACAAGAAGAAGGCATGAGGTATAAGCACCTCAGCATTTTATTTTCTCCTCCTGACAGGCATTTACTTTCCAGCTTTCTGAGGATGATATGAAATCCATTGATGGCCTTCACAAAAGCATGAGCTATATAAAAGCGGACGCGTAAGTCATATTTAAATAGTATGCATATGAATTTTTATTTATTTATTTATTTATTTATTATTTGTACCCCGCCCATCTGGCTGGATTTCCCCAGCCACTCTGGGCGGCTTCCAACAAGAAATCAAATACAAAAATATCAAACATTAAAAACTTCCCTAAAAAGGGCTGCCTTCAGGTTTTTCCTGAATGTCAGGTAGTTGTCTATTTCCTTGACCTAAAAGTGCTTCACGCTGGGATTCAAACTGCAAGAAGAAGAGTTTGGATTGGATATCCCGCTTTATCACTACCCGAAGGAGTCTCAAAGCGGCTAACATTCTCCTTTCCCTTCCTCCCCCACAACAAACACTCTGTGAGGTGAGTGGGGCTGAGAGACTTCAGAGAAGTGTGACTAGCCCAAGGTCACCCAGCAGCTGCATGTGGCGGAGCGGGGGAGCGAACCCAGTTCCCCAGAATATGAGTCTACCACTCTTAACCACTACACCACAATGTCTCTCCAGAGCAAAAGGAAGAAAAGATATGGCATCCATCTCTTCTCTTCATAGAGAATAAGGTGTAATTATAGAAGGAATTACCTTGGAGACTTTGGACCAAAGCCCCATGCATGGTTAGAGTGGGGTGCAAGTGTATGGACAAGTGTCCATGTCATAGAATTGTAGAGTTGGAAGGGACCACAGGGATCATCTAGTCCAGCCCCCTGAAAGCAGGAATCTTTTGCCCAGCGTGTGGCTCGAAACCATGGCCCTGTGATTAAGTTCCATCCTCTAGTCCAGGTTCTGACAAAATGTAATGTTTCTAAACTCCCCACAATTTACCCCATGGCAATTCAGGATCTTTTCCCACTATAAAACAAGTTGTAGCTTTGCTGCTCACCTGACAGTTGCTCTGTGCTTTGAACCCAGGCTTCCAAATACCCTTGAGACCAATGCCATATGATGATGTGATGACATTCCCAGGAGCATTTTAGGAGGGGGGAAGAAGGCTGCCTCATGCATTACTGCCAGTAAGGGACTCCCAAAACAGCATTTGTCATTCTGCCCCTACCTGAAAGTCTTGAAACGACGTTGGGGAAGGGAAGGGAGACCTTTGACCCAACCCTTTTGTGCCACTTTGATCAGCAAACAGGACTGTGTTCATCATCTAGGGGTTATTTTCTCTAGTAAGAAAATGGACACAGGATCATTCCGATATTGCAAGTTTTAGATTGTAACATGGTGGACCATTTTGACTTTCAGCCTCCCAGATTTTCAGCAGGGTGGGCATTTGATGGCGAACTCGGGGAGTTTACCATGCCCTGTGTGAAATGGTCTCATGAGGCAATGGCTGGCAACAGATCAGTTTTTGTTGCTTGTGCATCTTCCACATCCCTGAGTGTTGACTCTCTTTTGTTTTGTTTCAGCTTTGCTGGTCACCCACAGTATTACCCACCAGATGTGGAATAAGGACTCGTCTCCCATCTCCAATTTATCCCCTTCTGAACCTGGGTTGTTTTCCATGGAAAACACTGGGCAAATCTGTCAGTATCAGTTCCTCCCAGCATCTCATTTCCCACTCTTCCATTCCTCTCATCTCTATATCAGTTTGGGATGAAAAAAAAGTCTTGAAAATTCATCAGTGCAAATTTCTTCTACCATACACATTTTTCTTTGCACCTTTGTCTAAAATAAAGCATTTTTTGCATCATGTTTTCACTAATATATGCTCTTTAATTCATACTTTACCCCACTATATGCATTTTTGTAATGGTTCTGTAGCTGAACAACTGCATCACAAAATTCAGAGAATTGCCACTTTCTTATGATAACTGCATTTTGATTTGCCTATTGGTTCAAGAAGTGTGAGCTGTGTAACGGTAAAGGTAAAGGACCCCTAACAGTTAAGTCCAGTAGCGAACGACTCTGGGGTTGTGGCACTCATCTCGCTTTACTGGCTGAGGGAGCTGACGGTTCTCCGCAGACAGTTTTTCCAGGACATATGGTCAGCATGACTAAGCCGCTTCTGGCGAAACAAGAGCAATGTACGGAAACGCCATTTACCTTCCTGCCGGAGCAGTACCTATTTATCTACTTGCACTTTGCCATGCTTTTGAACTGATAGGTGAACAAAACTGAACTCCTCCTCCATCCCTAGTTCTCTCTAATGTGTCAAATAGCAGTTTCAAGGGGGTGAGTCATATATTGAAAATAGCACAAGCCAGGGGGAGGGTTAACCTTCATAAAAAGAAGCAGCTGCATAGCCTGAGATTGATTTGAAATAACTTCAGAAAATAAGAAGAGCCTGCTGGATCAGGCCAGTGGCCCATCTAGTCCAGCATCCTGTTCTCACAGTTGCCAAGCAGATGCCTGTAGGAAGCAGGACATGAGAGGAAACCTCTAAATTACAAATTTGCTGCTTCCACTTCTGAGGAAGGGATGGGCTGGAATGACCATTGCTGGCTCTGAGGTCCTCTGCTGGCTGTGAGGAGTAAAGGGCACAGGGTTTCAACTGTCTGCCAGCTCAACCTGAAATGACTTCTGACTATGTTTCTCTGGTTGCAGATGATGTTATACACATGCATTCTATTCTCTGGAATCTGTAACAATATTCAAAGTGTCCTTGCTGAAATCATTTGTTGCTACTTGCTGTCTCCCACTCAGCCCCAGCTTTGCGTAACCTGAACCCTCCAGTAAAGGCTGAGGCTGTGGACACTCTTCCTTTTAATCTGCATTCAGGGTGATCCCACGGCTGGTTTGGAAAGCGTTGTGCACACGGCACCACATTCCACATCCTTTATCCATCCTTACATTTCTTACAGTGCATTGGATTTTGATGGTGTTTACTCCAAACCAGAAGATGACTGTGTAAACAAACACACCCTGAGGGACAGCTCAGTTGGTACAGAATGAGACTCTAATCTCAGCGTTGTGGGTTTGAGCCCCACGTTGGGCGAAAGATTCCTGCATTGCAAGGGGTTGGAAGAGGTGATCCTCAGGGTCCCTTCCAAGTCTACATTTCTATGAACCTATGATTTGGCGGCCTTTTGCTGGTTAAAAGACTGGTTTAAATTAGAAAATGTTGATGTGTTGGACTTGGAAGGCTTTGACAATATGTTTGGATGGCATGCTTATCTTTGGTACGATAAGGTAAAAGCCCACAAGACTTTTAAGAACCATATAGTTAGAAAAGCCTTGTATCAGGTTTGGATGAGATATAAAGACTTGTTAGAGAGAAAGACTCCTAGATGGATTTCACCTGTGGAGGCCAAGGCATATAAGAGACCTAATATGTCTGCAAGATGGTTAAGATATGCAGATATATTGCAGCGAGAAGGTGAGCTGATTAAGTTGAAAAGTTATGATCAAGTAAAAAGTGAAGTCACCGACTGGCTGCAATATCATCAGATTTACGAGATATTTAAAGCAGACAAGAAAATTGGTTTTCAACTGGAAAAGTCAAAACTGGAAACAGAATTAATTGAATCGAATTCTAAAAACCTTTCCAAGATGTATAATTTGTTGCTAGAGTGGCATACGAAAGATGAACTGGTCAAGTCGACAATGATAGACTGGGCAAAAGATGTGGGTCATAACATTATGATGGATGACTGGGAGAGATTGTGGAATAAAGGTATCAAATTTACAGCTTGTAATAGTTTAAGAGAGAATGTTATGAAAATGCTCTATAGATGGTATCTGACACCAGTTAAGATAGCAAAGATGAACCCTACAATGTCTAATGTGTGTTGGAAATGTAAATCTACGGAAGGTACCTTTTATCATATGTGGTGGTCATGTCCAGGGGTAAATGCTTTCTGGGATAAGATTTATAATGAACTTAAGAAGGTAATGAAAATTACCTTTAGTAAGAAACCAGAGGCATTTCTTTTGAGCATGACCAACGAAGAGATACCCAGTCAGGATAGAGTATTTTTTATGTATGCCACAACAGCTGCTAGAATTTTATTGGCAAGAAATTGGAAAGGTGAAGAGATTCCGACAGTGGAAGAATGGCAGATGAAGCTAATGGACTTTATGGAACTCGCCGAACTGACCGCGAGAATCCGAGACCAGAGGGAGGAGAAGGTGTCGCAGGATTGGAAGAAATTTAAGGACTATTTAGTTAAATGTGTAAAATTGAATATTTGAGCAGAATTAGCCAACAGAACCGGCTTTAGTATGTTTATGTTAGACAGAATAGTGTGGAAGAAGTTTAGATGTGAATGTTATAAATGCTTAAGAGTATCTAAAGATATTGAGTTTAAGTGAGAATCTATATTTGTTTAATTAATTTTAAGAATATTGAGAGATATGGTAAAGATTTATGGAAAAAGATACAAAGTTACCCAAATTATATATATTAGTCTTGAACGCAGTGGGGGGAACGGGGGAAGCCTCAATGTATGGGAAAAAGATAGAACAAAGAACATGATTGAGATAGGTGTATGTTAAGGTTTGTATTTGTGTTTTTTCTTATGTATTGTCATTGTTATAGTTGTTGTTTATTTTTTATTGTTTATTATGTATTTTTGTATTCCTTTTTTGTTCATTTATGGAAAATAATAAAATCTATATAAAAAAAGAACCTATGATTTGGAGCACTTTTAAAGCATATGACCTCTCAAAAAGAATTATGGGAACTGTAGTTTACCCCTCACAAAGCTACCATTCTCAGCATCTTTATCAAATCTCAGTTTCCAGGATTGTTTGGGGAATGCTGTGCACATCAAATGTGTTTTCCATGGGGACTTCCGCCGAGGACGCCATTGCGGGCGGTCGTGGGTCGTTTCGGCAGCGAAAAGACCCAGGCCGGCCCGGGGGTAGGAGCCCCGCTACCGCACAGCGGGGCTCCGCTAAACCGCGGGTCGAGCGTCCCGCGGCATGGGCTCTCCAGCGAGCCCGCTATGGCGCTGAACCCTTCTCCCGTTCCCCTTGTAAAGGGGGAGCGGGAGTGAAGGGACAACGGCGCCGGGCTGTGGAGGCATGCCCCAACCGGGCCGGCGAAGCGGCGGCCGCCGCCTGCGATGAGCGAGATCGTTCTACCTGATTCAGAAGGAAAAAAGAAGAAACCCGCAGGCCGTGAGTACTGGAATAATCGGACCTAAATTTTCTGACATTTGGCGCTCCGGGAGGTACGTTAAAAAGGAAGCCCGTTCCTCCCTTTGTTTAAAGAAGAAATAACTGTTTCTGACTGTGACTGCTGCTGCAGTAGTGGATACAAAGTTTCGATGGAGTGTTTTTTTGACAAGTGAGACTGGCTGAACCCCTTTTAGGGGAGCTAAGTTGGTGGAAATATTTCTTCTTGAAGTTGTTGGAATGCAATCTTTTCACCCTGACTCCAGGGAAAATGGCTGCGGAAACTTATGATTAAAGATGGAAAAATACTGAAACCTGATACCCTATGCCCACTTCTACCATGTTTGGTTTCGTTTTCAAGCTGGCTTTAGATTCAGGACTGACTCACGAACAAAGGATTATTCTTTTGAACTTAGAATTGCTAAATCAGAAATTAAACCTGTTGAACCAGGATGTCGAAGAAAAGTTATATCCCACAGGAAAGACTCTTGAGAATCTTGTTAAACTGGAAGAAAACCTTGGTAGGGAACTTAAGGAAATTTTTGAAAGTGCAAAGTACAATGTCCATGCAACTCCGAGAAGATGAAAAATCCTGTTGGGGTGAGAGACCCAGGATTAGAAGACAATTTATATCCAATTTCTGGGGTGAGAGCCCAGAATGATGGGAAGAAGATTTGTGTATCTACGATCAGAAGATGATTGGAACTTTGAAATGGAGATGCTGGAAGGTGATGATTTGTGTATCCTGATGCTCCCTGCAAGGACTTTTATGGACTGCGTCTGGAACTGTGGATTTATAGAAAAAGAGGACATTCTGGACAATGGTGTTGGAGTAAGATGGAGAAATGTCTGGGGGGAGACCCCGAGATGGCGAAGGAAAATGGTTAGAAAAGGGATAGGGTGAAATATTTAAAATATAACTAGGATGGTTTATTATGGTACCCTGAAGTCGGTGTGTTAAGATTTTAAGATTTTGAACTAGTGAAGAGATATGTTAATTTTTTATTAGCAGCAGTTTAAGTGAAATAAGATGTATGATGTGAGTTAAGAAGTAATAGGTTAGTTTGAAGTAAAATTAAATATTAAGAACTATTGTAAGGACATTCAGTGGCTGTTCATGAGTGAAGCCAAGACACAGGAACTTCTAAACTAAGTTCTTTATTGTGCTCAAAATATGTACAGTGAGAGCAAAAAGAAACACTTCCATCCCTGACTATACAGATCCCAGGAATAACTACTTCCTGTTCCTTGCCCAGCAAAACCAGCGTGGGATCCGATGTGCACCCCTCCCTTCTCTGCTTCTTGGCGTGGGAATGTGACCTTCCCCCCAGCTTTCCCCCCGGCCATAAGGCTGCTTCATCCCCTCGCCTCTACCCCTCCTTCCTGTTTCTGCTGGCCTCTCGCCACTTGAGGAATGCAGGGGGGAGGAGGAGGAGGAGGAGGCATTTTCGCTTTGAGAACTCTCTCCGCTGGAATATAATTTAGGAGGATCTCGGTAATTATAATGCTCTTTCGCTTTCTCCAGCAGCGCTGAGGGGGGGTTCCTGACAACTATGTTTAGATTTTTTGGATGATTTAAATTTTAAAGATGAGAAGTTATTAAAGTAAATTAGAAGTGGAACCAAAGGAGAGAAAACGGGGGAAGTCACCCAGTATAGATTCAAACAAGAATTTTTTTTTTTTTGTTCTAAACAAGAAAAAGAATTATTGGTGTTTTAGTGGTGGTTTGTATTTGTTTTTCATTATGTTTTGATTGTTGTGTTTGTGTTGTCGTATGTGTTTTGTTGTTCTTTGTTTTGAATAAAACCAATAAAATTCTTATAAAAAAAACAAAAAACAAATGTGTTTTCCATGTGCTGGCAAAGTGTCTTAACATTTACTAATCCAACAAAGAGGTAAAATTTCTTGATTTAAGATTGCAATAAGCCTCTGCATTGCTTTATTGGAACATAATAATAATAATAATAATAATAATAATAATAGTCAAAACAGAAGCAAATAATAAATAAATAAATAAAGCTATAATGCTGCAAAGTGAACAATGAAAGCTGCAGGTGTACCAAAGGGCATTCTGCAAACCAGAAGATGACTGTGTAAACTGTGTAAACAAACACACCCTCAGCGTTGTGGGTTTGAGCCCCATGTTGGGTGAAAGATTCCTACATTGCAAGGGATTGGAAGAGGTGATCCTCAAGGTCCCTTCCAAGTCAAAATCAAATGTGTTTTCCATGTGCTGGCAAAGTGTACACAGCCAGAGGCAATTTGGGATCTTATTTCTATGCTCCATTCCTTCCTTACATCCTTTGTGTGTTCATTGGCACTCAGAATACCCAGCTTCATTGGGTTAACAGATGCCTCCACATATTTCATTTATTATTTTGTTTCTGAACATATGTGTTTTCATTTCAATACAGCAGCCTGAAGAAAAGGTTTGCATGGTTTTTCGGTTTGCTTTTTCTATGTCTAACATTTATGAAAATAACAAAGAGGTGAAGTTTCTTGATGAAAAATTGCACTAGGCCTCTGCATTGCTTTATTGGAACGTGATCATAGAATCATAGAGTTGGAAGAGACCACAAGGGCCATCCAATCCAACCCCCTGCCAAGTGATGGAGGAGGAGGAGGAGGAGGAGATGATACCGGGTACCTATTATCTATCCTGTGAAAGCAATGCTGAGAAGTCAACAGTGAAAACTGCTGGTGTAGCAAATGACATTCTGCTGAAAGTTACTGATAAAAAGTTGGCTATGGGTTATTTATCCTGTGAAAGCAATGCTGCTTAAGTCAACAAGCAAACTGCTGGTGTACCAAAGGACATTCTGCTGATAGTTACTGATTAAAAGTTGGCCTTAGGTTCCCCCCCCCTTCTCTCTCATTTCTTTGGAGTATTTAAGCACTCTCCTCATATCATGCCAACAGAAGACATTTCATTACAAAAACACAGACTTCATTTTTCTCCCTCAAGTTTTTCCTTTTGCCACAAGAGTGTTGATCACTTTCAGCCAGGAGCAAAGAACTGAACAAGCACAGAAGCAGAAAATGGCACTTAGCAAAGACCGTGGCATTACAATGAATGATGGGAACAAAATCCCCATATTGGGGTTTGGAACCTATACCCCGGACACTGTAAGTAAAACATTTAACTCTCAGATTGTAGTAACTTGTTTTTGAGGAGCAAAATTCCTACCAGCTGCTGGGTGCTTCATACATTGCAAAACACAGCATGAGATACCTCACCTGATCTGAGAAAACCAATTGTGCATGGGAACTTCTTGTGTCACAGTAGCAAAGAATGCAACAGATGCTTTGCAGCACATAAAGCACTGCTTCTCATTCAACAAGGGTCCTGAGTCAGTAGATTCAGGGGCAAATAATGTTTTGTGAAAGACTTGGATGGTTTGTAACTGAAAAACTGTTTCCACTGTGTCTAGTGGTATTTTTAAAAAATCTTTCTGTTGAACTATGAGTGCCCACTATTAGTTTTGTTGGGAGTAACAATATTATCCCAAATCACCAGCCATTAGCTAACTATTCTGGACGTTAAAAATAAATATAGAAACAATTCTTTATCCAAACCATCTTCATTTGGTCCAATGCAAATGAAGGGATCGGTGTCGGTTCTTGTCATGTAATTAAATTAATTTCTAGGAACATCATGAATTTCCTAAATGAAAGCTACCACTCAGTTTTTCGAAGGAATTTTCCTTTTCCCATTTTTCCAATTCATATGTCTGCTCCATTCACACGTAAAGTGAGGGTAGAATCTATTTCATACAAAGAGATACATGCAGATGAAGAGACTTTCTCAATCCTTTGTTGGATATCTCTCCAATTTCACAAACATTTTAACGAATTTTTAAAAAGAGCATTCTACAAATTTTATGTCTCAACAATTTATTGTTCATTTTCAATCCTGCATGTGAAGAAGAGAAGCTCTGGCAGACACTGGCGGAGGAAGAGGAGTGCGGGGGGAACGCACAGCCCCCACAGCACAATCCCAGCAGGGTGCCATCGTGGCTGTCTCCCTTCCCGCGCTGGGCTCCCCGCCTCCGCAGGTGGCACATCACACCCCCAGGACCCATGGCACACCCCCAGGATGTGTGCCAACCCCCCCCCACCTTCTCTCCACCCCCCGGTGCCAGAGCATGAGGCTCCGCCACTGCTGGCAGATTGAACAGATGAGATTACTAGTGGACCCAATAATCAAGAAGGGGGTTTCTCGCACATGCAACACATATAATTCACTTTTTCTTTACGCTTCTTCTTTATTTTCCTTTGATGTGCCTCGATCGAGCCTAGCTGAGTCCCTGGGACTCGGGTCTAGTTTCAAAATGTCCACCGACACTCACAGGTACCCTTTGATATTAATTTCCACACCGAAGCAGAGACCTTGACTGACCTTTTCACCTTTTCAACCGGCAGGTTCCAAAGAGTGAGTGTGAGGAGGCTACAAAGATAGCAATAGAATTGGGCTTCCGTCATATTGATAGCGCATATGTATACCAGACAGAGGAGCACGTTGGGCGAGCCGTTCGTGCGAAGATTTCTGATGGAACAATAAAAAGGGAAGACATTTTCTACACTGGAAAAGTGAGTGAGTTTGGCATTTAAAAAAAAAAATGAGTACAGTGGTACATCGGGTTAAGAACTTAATTCGTTCCGGAGGTCCATTCTTAACCTGAAACCATTCTTAACCTGAGGTAACAATTTGGCGAATGGGGCCTCCCGCTGCCACTGCGCCGCCAGTGCACGATTTCTGTTCTCATCCTGAGTTAAAGTTCTTAACCCGAGGTACTACTTCCGGATTAGCGGAGTCTGTAACCCGAAGTGTTTGTAACCTGAGGTGTGTGTAGCCCAAGGTACCACTATAAAATATAGTGCCTGCATCATGATGCAATTACATATTTCACAGACATTATTTAACAAAATCAGAGCAAAATGCCTCTCCCTATATAAACCTACCCAGATTCTGTGTTCATCTTCTGAGGCACTTCTTTGTGTGCTTCCTCCATGTGAGGCTTGGAGGGCGGCAACACGAGAATGGGGCCTTTTCTGCATGGCTCCCCATTTGGGGAATGCTCTCTGCAGGAAGGTTCATTATATACCTCAAGGCACCAGGTGAAAATGTTCCATTTTCAACCAGGTCTTGGACTGATTAATATTCTACAACCTTTTTAAACCTGTTTGTGGGAGGAGGGATTCCTGTTTTGTTGCTTCTGTTTTGACTATTTATTTGTGCTTTTATCTTGTGAACTGCTCCAATGCCTTTTGATGAAAGGCAATATATAAATTTAATAAATAAATGGTAAAAATACTGTTTATTAGCAATGATGAATTTAAAATTACTTTACCTCACCTCAAAATACTCTTCAGAACAATATTTGAGTTTACCCGTAACACTGTGCATATCAGAACAGTCATCTGCCACAGCTAAACTGCCCCGATATCCCAAAACTCTATGGCTCTGTGTAAATATAAATCTCTTTATATTTTTGACAGCTCTGGAGTACCTTCCACCGCCCTGAGCTGGTTCGGAAATGCTTAGAAGAATCGCTGAAGAAACTCCAGTTTGACTACATGGATCTATTCTTAATTCACAATCCATATTCTATGAAGGTAAGTAATGATTGATGTCATAATGCAAGTATTGAGTACAATATTTGAATTGGGGGCCTACTAAAAATATTTGATTCCCTGAAGGAACATTGGGAATTGTCATTTCCTAGAGATGCTGACAATTCTCTGCTCAAACATATCTTAATCAAAGAATAATCAATCCCAGATTTTGGGAGAGAAACATGCCAGTTAAAGAAAACATCTGCATATACTGATTACATTAACTACATGGGCATCATAAGAAAGAAATAATGAGCAGAGCAGGAAATGGCAAGGGAGAGAGGGAAGAAAAAAAAGGGTATGGAGAGATGAAGAAACAGACCTGTGCAGAGAGAGAAGACAGTATGTTCTATGGGGCACAGAAAGAATTAAAGCAAGTTTGGGGAACCTGTGGCCTTGCAGATGTTGCTCAGTTGCAACTCCTATCATCCCCAATCACTGTCCTTGCTGGCTGAAGATGTTGGCACTTGGAGAGCAGCAAAGTCTGGAGATCCACTGTTCCCCCCCCCCCGAGTTAAAAGAGACAATACTGAGCTAATTTTGCAACAGGGGGGAGCTGATGGAGATGTAGTCTAAACCACTGAATTTTTGGCTTACCGATCAGAAGGTTGGCGGTTCGAATCCCGGCAATGGGTTGAGCTCCCATAGCTCTGTCCCAGCTTCTGCCAACCTAGCAGTTCGAAATCACGCCAGTGCAAGTAGATAAATGTGTACCATTGCGACGGGAAAGTAAATGGTGTTTCTGTGTGCTCTGATTTCCGTTGCAGTATTCCGTTGCGCCAGAAGCGGTTTAGTCATGCTGGCCACATGACCTGGAAAGCTGTCTAAGGACAAATGCTGGCTTTCTTGGTCTGGAAGCGAGATGAGCACCACAACCCCATAGTCACCTTTGACTGGATTTAACCCTCCAGCGGTCCTTTACCTTTACCGAATATTGCAACATATTTTTTTCCTGGATAAAGTAACACTTTATCCCTCTTGAATAAACAAGAATGTCAAATGTGGTGCTTGTGACTTGAGTTTCCTTCAGATCCCTGCACTGTGGTAGCAGCCCATGCAAGTTGAACTCTCTTTTTTATCACTGTCCATTAGTATTAGTATTAGATAGTATTACAGAGATAAGAGAACTTCTAAGCCTGACTTGCATTCATTCCCTCCCCCTCCTTCTTTTCCAGCCTGAACCAGATTTATTTCCCATGGGAGAAGACAAAAAACCGATTTTTGACAACGTAGATCTTCGGCAGACATGGGAGGTAGGTGCCTGGGATTAGGAAATCCAGCCTTTGAGTCATTCGGGTACAGAGCACAGTAGCCTTCCACCAGAGAAGGCATGTCCAGAACAATGACTCACACAATGGCTCCTATGAGAGCTGGTGAACTATAAGCCTCCAATCTTAATCTGGAAAAAAGTGTGGCATCCGCTATTCAACAAACACCATTCAACAAACATGTCATGTTCTCTTTGCCAGGCAATGGAGGCGTGCAAAGATGCTGGCTTGGTGAGGTCCATCGGAGTGTCCAACTTCACCTGTAAGCAGCTGGAAATGATCCTGAACAAGCCAGGATTGAAACACAAGCCAGTAATAAACCAGGTGAAGTGTGATTGCTTTTTTAAGGGCTTTGTTCCAAGCACAGTTGAAAGCTTCTTTAAGCTCTTTTGTGAGAGGACCTTTGTTTTTGTTTTGAAGAACACAGCCATTCTCTGAAAAAAAACTCGGTTAAGGCTATAAGGTTGCAAATCCAATCACAAGAAGATATGGTTATGAGTTGTGGGGTAGACTCCCCTAAATTCCTGGAACCAGTGATGGGTTCTCATTTAATCAAGACCTCTGAATCCTCAGACAAAAGGAAGTGTGGAGAAGTCCATAATGTTTGAAACAGGCATCTTAGGTAGAAGGAGGCCTGCAAAGCAGTCAGGGCCCACACAGCCTCTTGTGGGGAATCTAGAAGTTCTCAAGTGGGGAGCGAAGGGCTTTTGAGTTAGGCATCTGGGCAAAGCTGTTGCACCCAAGCAGCCCTGATTCACTTGGACTCTGATGTATATCATATAACCAATGAGACCAAAGTTTTTGAGACCCTGATAAAGAAGAGTCCCAGGTGATATACAGGCATCTTCTCACATTGATGGAAAGTCAGATAAATCCCCCAGCAGACCCTTCTACTCAACAGAGAAAATTCAGAGACTGAGTTTGCAGAAATAGAGACACTTCCAGGCAGGATAGTGTGACGGATTGGCCCTAGGGTGGAGGAGTTATCACCTCCCGGCTCAGAAGGAGTTAATCCACCTTCATCTTGACTGACAGTTCATCCTTTGGGGGCGGGGCGGTCCCCTGTTTAAAAGGAGGGAACAGCCGTTTTGGCAGTTGAGAAGAGGGAGGGTGTGTGTGGAGACAGGGAAGAAGAAGGGTGTGGGGCCAGGATAGTGGTGGTTTAGGTTAGGTTTAGTTTAACTTGAAACTATAGAGTGAAAGAGTTTCTGTATTAATGCAACTAAGATTGTGAACGCATGAATCTTTAAAACAACTATGTTCTCAAGAAAATAAAGTTCAGTTCTTTTTGTGCCAAGGAGGAATCGTCATTATTGGTCCAGCAGGGTATCAAATCTTACAGAAGTGTGGACTCAAGGAAGGGCAAAACTTACCTGAGGAAAGCGGGTGATAGTTTGTGTCCTAGAGTCACACAGAAAAGGGTTAGATGGTGAAAACCTAGAGTGCCACGAAGTTGCCAGAGTGTTGAGGCAAATCGATACAGTGGGGATCCGAGCTGAGGGAGGCCCTTTACTGTAGGCAAGAGGTTGTTCATTTAAGTAACCCAGAGTATTGAGGATACCAGGCCACGAAAGCTGGAAATAGACTCTCATTACTAATAAGCCCTTAAAGTAAGAGGGGTTTGTTTTGAGGCGAACCAAGTGGAGGGGGGTTGGTTTCACCCCTTTACCCTTGTTGACACAATTTTTAGTAATTGAGAGGTGGGGTTCATCGCATGATAGTGTGCCCATGATATTTCCAACAAGGCTGGAGTGACAGAAGATTGTGGGGGAATAAGCCCTGTCCCCCATCTACTGCGAACACATATTTCACGGATGAGGAGTGTGGCAATGGAAACCACAAATGCAAGAATGGTCATCTAAAGATTCTGATGCTACAGAAAACACAACACACTTTAAGAAAAGTAACACCAGGATATTTCAAGAAATAATAGCATGGTTCTGCTTTTGTGTCTTTCTTTTATTTCACTGAGTTCTTTGTTTCATCTGAATTCTCACTTTGGGGCTGTATTGGGGGATTTTGAATCCGCAGGTTGAATGCCATCCTTATCGGAACCAAAGCAAGATGCTGGCCTTCTGCAAGTCAAACAATATCCTCATGGAAGGATATTGTGTCCTAGGATCCCAAAGGGACCCAAAATGGTAAGAGATGAAGCCAAAATGTTTGGGGACCACCTCAGGGACCACCTAGGCCCACTATTCCCCAGCATCCACATCAGCTCTGAAGGTTGTATTCTTGGTCCCACAATTAATAAAGATCCTCATGGTGGATACCAGCACCAGGGCCTTTCTGTAGTGGCCCCACAATTGGGGGAACTCATTCCAGAGAGAGATTTACAAAGCTCGTCCCCTCCCAGTTTAGACATTCTCAGAAACCTTCCCATTGCTGAAGTGTTTTTTATATATAACTGCTTGACTTCTCCCAAACGTATGTTTTTAAATGTTGCCGGCATGGGGTTATTTAATAATTTATGCTTCTGAAATATTGTGCTGTTTTTAAATCATATTTATATTACGTTAAAAGGTGCTTTAAGCAGTAGAATGGCTGGGATGAAAGGGCCCTGCATCCCGTCTTGCATTTAAATGATTATAGCATTTCTCTTTTTTACATACCTGTAATCTGAAGTATCCTATGTTTTACCCACTTGGGTCATAAACTTCCTTTGTTTAACAAAATATTTGTTGTTTATTTGATCAAATCCTGCCTGAGACTCCAAAGTATTAAGTTTTCCCTCACGCAAATCCTCCACAAAATAATCTGGAGTAGTTTGTAGGAATTCGTGGAATTGGTATTCTGTGAGGTGGGTGTGCTATATTTACGTGAGGGCGGGCCCAACGGCACCATGGGAAAAGTGCCGTTGCGCTGTCGCATCCCCCCTCCCCCAAAATGCTGATTGTACTTCAGCAAAGAAAAGGACCTCACTTTTGTGCATGGATGCTACCATCTTGGCTACAGAATGATCCACGTGCAAAGAATGAGTTTGTGATTTATTGGGGGAAGAGCATGTTTTGGTATTGATATTGGGTCATAAAAGTTTGACCCAAGTAGTGCTGCTGGCCGGCACTGCAATCAATCACCTTTACGATCGTCTCCGACATCAATGGCGCCCAGGCACACTTCTGCTGCGCCCTGAGCGTTCTTCTGTTCAGCAGTGTTTAGCAGAGTTGAATCGCAGCGACGAATGGCTTGTTGAGGTCTGCTTCGTGGCGTCGTGAAATAACTTGACAGACGCCAGTGCTACTAAACTAAACTAGGCTTTATTTAGTAGCACACACACACAAGTCCTACAGACTTGAGCTGCATGCTTGCAGCAAACTCACATCTAGCAGTAACGATACACAGACACAGAGTGAGGCGAAGGGGAAAGTGAAACCAAACCTCCCCTTCTTCTAGACAAAGGAAAGTGCCCGTATTACAGTGGGCAAGGCTAAACTCCCAGGATCAGAACGCCTCGTGCATCATTAACTCTATGATGCCCAGAAAACCTGACACCCCCTCTCGTTCGCAATCCTGGGTAGACATATATGCATTTCATTCAACATTTAACCCATCACAGAAAACCTCGTGTTTCTGGAAACTCAAGGGCTTTGTGAATCCATCTGCAAGATTCATTTCGCTAGGACAGTATTTCAGCTTGACCACATTTGTCCTAGCGCTCTCATGCACATTTTTGAACCGAATATCCAGGTGTTTGGTTCGTGCGTTGAATTGGCCGGATTCAGCCAGCTTCAGGCATGGCTGGTTATCCTCCCATATGGTGATGGGTAGGTAACACTTCTCACACACTTCCTGTCTGAGCTGCAAGCCCAATCAGCATCCACCCAACATTGGAGCTGTTCATCACCTTGGGCTTTGCTGCCTCTCGGACCTGGCCTGTCGCCCTCAAACCCCGGAGGAGGTAGCATATAGATTTCCTCCTGCAGCGGTGCGTTTAAGTAGGCGACATCAATGTCAAAATGAGCAGCTTCTGCGCCTCTCTGCGCTGCTACAGCAAGAAGCAATCTCATTGTTTCACTACGGGACGTGGGTGCATAGACTTGTGAGTAATGCACTCCTGGCCTCTGGCTGAAACCTCTTGCCACCAATCTAGCCTTATATTGTGGCTCTCCACTTGCAGTGGGTTTCAGTCTATAGACCCAGCGACAGCTCACAGCTTGCTGTCCAGCTGGCAGAGTGGTCAGCGTGAAAACTCCAAGAGATTTCATGGCACTAAGTTCTTTCTCCATTGCTTGTTGCCACTTGCTGGATTCTGCCTGAGGTAATCTCTGCACCTCAGCGAAGCTTTCCGGTTCGCAGTGAGCGAAACCGGCCCAAACATTAGTGGCTTGGAACTTGTCAGGAGGTTTCCCCTTTGTAGTGCGCTTGGAACGCCGTGGCACCACCGGTGACTCGCCCCCTGATCCAGACGTGCTGGACTCAGCCTGGGAGTCCCTGGCGTCTGGTGAACCACCAAGCGACCTACTGCGCTTGCTATGTCCCCCTGGACTGGGTTTCCCTGTTGGAGATCTTGGAGACCTACCTCGCTTGCCTCTCCTAGCTACTTCTGGAGATGTGGGTGCACTCCTTGGTTCTGTCTTCACCTGTCTCTTTGGGATTGCCCCCTCTGACACTGCACCCTGGTCGTGTTCGGGAACGCGGCCCGGAACACCAGCAGGTTGACCACCTTCTGCACCACTGGCAGGTGTAACTGGCTGATCTTCATAGTCAAGATCGCTGAACGGGTCTGTGAGCACCTCAGGATTTCCATGAATCCTTTTCCAGCCTTGCTGCTCACAAAACTCAGCGCTCCTGCTGATTATGACTCGTGAACGATCGCCATTTGGGAAAGCAAATCTCCAGGCTTTCGAACCTGTCTCGTAGCCACAGAAAATCAACTTTTGTGATCTTGGACTGCCCTTTCTACGTAAATGTCTGGGGATAAGAACCCAAGCTTCTGCCCCGAAAGTCCGAAAATAGTGGACCTTGGGCTTCTTTCCATAGAGTAGAAAGTAGGGCGTGGTCCCTATCACGGAACTGTATGTCCTGTTAAGAGTGTGGCAGACAGTTCTCCAGGCTTCAGCCCAATAGCATTTTGGCAAGCCTGAATCAAACAAGAGAGCATCTACTGCCTCCTGCATTGTTCTATTCCTCCTCTCAGAAACACCATTCTCTTGAGGAGAATAAGGAGCAGTTTTTCTATGCTTGATACCCTTGGCACGAAAGAAATCCTGCAGCTTAGATGCGCAAAATTCCGTGCCTCGATCTGTCTGAAACGCTTTCACGCGGGTTCCAAATTCCACCTCTACTGCTTTCACCCATTCTATAATCTCCTTCGCTGTTTGCCCCTTGTCTTTGAGCGTGAAAATCCAACCTGCTCGACTAAAATCATCAGTGAGACAAAGAACATAGCGAGAATTACCCATGCTTGGCACCCCCATCGGACCACAGAGATCCGCATGCACAAGCTCAAAAGCTTGCTTGGTCACCCTCTCAGACGATGGGTAGCTGCAAGAATGCACTTTGGCTCTTTTACAAGCTCTACAGTCTAGAAACTTGGAGCACTCCTTCATTTTACAACCATCAGTGCACTCTACCTGCTTGCGCACGTATTTCCAATTCACATGCGAGAACCTGCGATGCCATAAGTGTAAGCACTGATCATGCGTGGGTAAGTTGGCATACTGAGCTTGAGTCTCCTCAGAGATGCCATTACTTGTTTCAGCACCCTGCGCCCTCTCTGTGGCGCTGTGGTCAGTTTCCAGCATATACACCCCATCATGGCCTTTCACCTGGACCAACTGTTTCCCATCTTTGGATATGGTGCATACCTGGTTGCCAAAGCTGACCAGATAACCTGCATTGTCTAAAGCTGAAACAGAAAGTAAACCAAATTTCATACCATCCAAAACATACACATCAATGTCATCATTAAGACAAGGCATGAACATAACACCAGTTTTTGTAACAGGTCTTGTGGTTGAATCAGCCAGAGTAACTGCAGTTGCATCTTGGATCGGCCTGCAGTTCCGCAACTGGCTGCTAGGTGGCGCCAAATGTCTTGCCGCACCACTGTCTATAACCAACGCAGCTTGGGGGTAGCAACTGTCTTTCCAACCAATGCATAAGCAGCTGCTTTGCCGTGGGCTCCAGCCCCTCCTCTGCTTGCTCTGGAAGGTCCTCTTCTCCCACGACGTGGTCTTCCTTTCATCTCCCGGTTGCCATGGAAACCATCTTTGAAGTCAGCCTGGTCGCAGTCTGCCTGAAGATGGTTATCAGAATTGCACAGATAACAACGCTTAGCTGCAAAAGCTTTAACAGAGCTCTCAGCGTTTTCTCCACTCCTGGGCTTAGGCAAAAAGCAACCCCCCTTAACAGCTTTCCCTTTCTCTCTCTGCCTCCGGTCCTGTTCGTCCTGCAGCCTCCCAGTAACATAGTCCAGATTCAACTGGCTTGCAGGCATGGACTCCAGCGTTAGGGAAAGAGTCTCATAACTGGGGTCTAGTGAGCTCAGGAGGATATAGACCTTTTGTTCCTCTGCAAAAGGAATATTCAGCTGTCTCAACTTGTTGAAGAGTGCCAGCATTTTGGCCACATGTTGACGCACACAGCCTCCTTCTTGCAAACGTAACTCAAACAGCTGTCTAGTTGTATGAATTTTGGCACCAGCTGACGTTCTTTGAAACACACGCTTAAGACACTCCCAAATTTGGTGGGCATTAGTGGCAGCGTCTATGTGCACCATCAGCTCTTCCTCTAAGCCCATGACTATGTGAGCAGTAGCCCTCTGGTCTTTCTTAAGTGCTGCAGCAGCTTCAGCAGCAGGGGCTTGAACTGGTGGGCTCTGAGTACAAGACCAAAGATCTTTAGCAGTCAGAAAAATCTCCATTTTCTTGGCCCAATCTTGCCAATTTCTCCCATCCAACCTTGGAAAGGGTGGCACGAAACTCTCATGGGACTGCGCCATCTCCCCCCTGGGGCTTGAGGTAACTCACGTGGCTGCAAACTCAGCACTCGCCTCTCAGCTCCCAGCTCCGGAAAACGGCTTCTCTTCACCAGCGAGGTTTCCCTGCTTTGTGCCTCAAAAGCATGGCACAAAACAGTCCTCCAGCTGGGCTATCGGCTGCCGGCCTCAGCAGACATGCAGACCTCCCGTCCTGGCAATCAATCTCCTCAGGACGCCTCGCCATCAAAGCGTAGCTTCTTGGCAATAAAGCAATTAAGCCATTAAGCCATTAACCTGTCCATAACCTGCTGTATGCTGGTCTCCATAACCTGTTTTGGTATTGATATTGGGTCATAAAAGTTTGACCCAAGTAGTGCTGCTGGCCGGCACTGCAATCAATCACCTTTACGATCGTCTCCGACATCAATGGCGCCCAGGCACACTTCTGCTGCGCCCTGAGCGTTCTTCTGTTCAGCAGTGTTTAGCAGAGTTGAATCGCAGCGACGAATGGCTTGTTGAGGTCTGCTTCCGTGGCGTCGTGAAATAACTTGACAGACGCCAGTGCTACTAAACTAAACTAGGCTTTATTTAGTAGCACACACACACAAGTCCTACAGACTTGAGCTGCATGCTTGCAGCAAACTCACATCTAGCAGTAACGATACACAGACACAGAGTGAGGCGAAGGGGAAAGTGAAACCAAACCTCCCCTTCTTCTAGACAAAGGAAAGTGCCCGTATTACAGTGGGCAAGGCTAAACTCCCAGGATCAGAACGCCTCGTGCATCATTAACTCTATGATGCCCAGAAAACCTGACAGAGCACAATACTAAAAACTTGTCGATATCCTTCTTAAACTGTGGAGTCCAGAACTAGACACAGTATTCCAGGTGAAGTCTGACCAATGCATAATAGAGTGCTGCTATTACTTCCCTTGATCGGAACACTATACTTCTGTTGAGGCAGACTAGAATAGCGTTAGCTTCTCTTCCTGCTGCTTCTCACTGTGAATCATGTTAAGCTTGTGGTCTACAAAGACCCCTAGATCCTTTTCATATATACTGCTGTCAAGCCAAGTGTCCCCCATTCTGTATTTCTGTCTGTGTATTTGTGCATCTTGACACCAGAAACACACCTTCTCTCCATGTTGCTCTCCGACAGGACAGATCAAAACTCTCCTGTCCTGCTTGAAGATCCCTTGTTGGTTGCGATCGCCAAGAAGTACAACAAAAGCCCAGCTCTCGTGGCTATTCGCTACCAACTGCAGCGCGGCCTGGTGGTCCTAGTGAAGGCCGAAACCAGAAAGCAAATTGAGGAAGACATCCAGGTAAAGCAGTATATATAAATCCATTAAAAACAATATTGAAAAAGCATATCATTTGAACACTGTGATCTCATGGCTCACATAACTGGTGCGGGGGTAAGTGAGTGAAGATGCACATCTTATCCACCATGAATTTGTTTATTGTTTAAAGCCATCCAAGTTAATGGCTGTCACTGCCTCCCATGGGAGCAAGTTCGGTAGTTTAGCTATACACTGTAAGAAAATAATAATAATAATAATAATAATAATAATAATAATAATAATAATTAATAAATAAATAAATAAACAAACAAACAAACAACTGTCCATCTTGCTGGGTTTCCCCAGCTACTCTGGACAGCTCCCAACAGAATGTTAAAAGCACGATAAAACATCAAACATTAAAAACTTCCCTAAACAGGGCTGCCTTCAGATGTCTTCTAAATGTCAGATTGTTGTTTATTTCCTTCACATCTGATGGGAGGGCATTCCACAGGGTGGGTGCCACTACCAAGAGGCCACTCTGCCTGGTTCCCTGTAACCTCATTTCTCGCAGGGAGGGAACCGCCAGAAGGCCCGTGATGCTGGACCTAAGTGTCCGGGCAGAACGATGGAGGTGGAGACACTCCTTCAGGTATACTGGGCCGAGGCCATTTAACCCCTCAAAGATCAGCACCAATACTGAATTGTGCTCGGAAATGACTGGGAGCTAATGTGGGTCTTTCAGGACCAGTGTTATATGGTCTCGGCGGCCACTCCCAGTCACCAGTCTTGCTGCCGCATTATGGATTTGTTGTAGTTTCAGGGTCACCTTCAAAGGTATCCCCTTTGCTGTAGTCCAAGCGGGAGATAACTAGAGCATGCACCACTCTGGCGAGACAGTCTGTGGGCAGGTAGGGTCTCAGCCTGCATACCAGATGGAGCTGGTAGACAGCTGCCCTGGACACAAAATTGACCTGCGCCTCCATGGACAGCTGTGAGTACTGAAGAAGTACTAAACTACATTTGCTGGGTTGTGACTTCCCTCACCCCTGACCATTGGTCATGATGGTGGAGACTGATGGGGAGTTGGAGTCCATCCACATCTGGGGGCCACAGTTTCCCCACTCCTGTTCTATTGCAAACCTACATTACTATGCATATATAATTCCCTCAGTAGGAGGACATCTGGATTGAAGCTGTTGAATGAAAGAATTAAACTTTGGAAGGTGGTGGCAAAGGTTGATTTGGTATCTCTGTTGCTGGAAAAATGTGCACAGCTCTGAGGTACAAAAAGAAGGCATCAGGTAAAAGCACCTCAGCATTTTATTTTCTCCTCCTGACAGGCATTTACTTTCCAGCTGTCTGAGGAGGATATGAAATCCATTGATGGCCTTCACAAATTCATGAGCTATGTAAAAGGGGCCGCGTAAGTCATATTTAAATAGTATGCATATGAATACATAAAAGTGCTTCACGCCGGAATTCAAACTGCGAGAAGAAGAGTTTGGATTGGATATCCCGCTTTATCACTACCTGAAGGAGTCTCAAAGCGGCTAACATTCTCCTTTCCCTTCCTCCCCCACAACAAACACTCTGTGAGGTGAGTGGGGCTGAGAGACTTCAGAGAAGTGTGACTAGCCCAAGGTCACCCAGCAGCTGCATGTGGAGGAGTGGAGACGCGAACCCAGTTCACCAGATTATGAGTCTACCACTCTTAACCACTACACCACAATGTCTCTCCAGAGCAAAAGGAAGAAAAGATATGGCATCCATCTCTTCTCTTCATAGAGAATAAGGTGTAATTATAGAAGGAATTACCTTGGAGACTTTGGACCAAAGCCCCATGCATGGTTAGAGTGGGGTGCAAGTGTATGGACAAGTGTCCATGTCATAGAATTGTAGAGTTGGAAGGGATCACAGGGATCATCTAGTCCAGCCCCCTGAAAGCAGGAATCTTTTGCCCAGCGTGGGGCTCGAACCCATAGCCCTGCAATTAAGAGTTCCATCCTCTAGTCCAGGTTCTGACAAAATGTAATGTTTCTAAACTCCCCACAATTTACCCCATGGCAATTCAGGATCTTTTCCCACTATAAAACAAGTTGTAGCTTTGCTGCTCACCTGACAGTTGCTCTGTGCTTTGAACCCAGGCTTCCAAATACCCTTGAGACCAATGCCATATGATGATGTGATGACATTCCCAGGAGCATTTTTGGAGGGGGAAAGATGGCTGCCTCATGCATTACTGCCAGGAAGGGACTCCCAAAACAGCATTTGTCATTCTGCCCCTACCTGAAAGTCTTGAAACGACGTTGGGGAAGGGAAGGGAGACCTTTGACCCAACCCTTTTGTGCCACTTTGATCAGCAAACAGGACTGTGTTCATCATCTAGGGGTTATTTTCTCTAGTAAGAAAATGGACACAGGATCATTCCGATATTGCAAGTTTTAGATTGTAACATGGTGGACCATTTTGACTTTCAGCCTCCCAGATTTTCAGCAGGGTGGGCATTTGATGGCGAACTCGGGGAGTTTACCATGCACTGTGTGAAATGGTCTCATGAGGCAATGGCTGGCAACAGATCAGTTTTTGTTGCTTGTGCATCTTCCACATCCCTGAGTGTTGACTCTCTTTTGTTTTGTTTCAGCTTTGCTGGTCACCCACAGTATTACCCACCAGATGTGGAATAAGGACTCGTCTCCCATCTCCAATTTATCCCCTTCTGAACCTGGGTTGTTTTCCATGGAAAACACTGGGCAAATCTGTCAGTATCAGTTCCTCCCAGCATCTCATTTTCCACTCTTCCATTCCTCACATCTCCATATGAGTTTGGGATGAAAAAAAAATGTCTTGAAAATTCATCAGTGCAAATTTCTTCTACCATACACATTTTTCTTTGCACTTTTGGCTAAAATAAAGCATTTTTGCATCATGTTTTCACTAATATATGCTCTTTAATTCATACTTTACCCCACTATATGCATTTTTGTAATGGTTCTGTAGCTGAACAACTGCATCACAAAATTCAGAGAATTGCCACTTTCTTATGATAACTGCATTTTGATTTGCCTATTGGTTCAAGAAGTGTGAGCTGTGTAACGGTAAAGGTAAATGACCCCTGACAGTGAAGTCCAGTAGCGAACGACTCTGGGCTTGTGGCGCTCATCTCGCTTTACTGGCTGAGGGAGCCGACGGTTCTCCGCAGACAGTTTTTCCAGGACATATGGCCAGCATGACTAAGCCGCTTCTGGCGAAACAAGAGCAATGTACGGAAACGCTGTTTACCTTCCCGCCAGAGCAGTACCTATTTATTTACTTGCACTTTGCCATGCTTTTGAACTGATAGGTTGGCTGTGTAGTTTCTCATTAAAATGTGAACGAAACTGAACTCCTCCTCCATCCCTAGTTCTCTCTAATGTGTCAGATAGCAGTTTCAAGGGGGTGATTCGTATATTGAAAATAGCACAAGCCGGGGGAGGATTAACCTTCATAAAAAGAAGCAGTTGCATAGCCTGAGATTTATTGCCAAAATGATTTGAAATAACTTCAGAAAATAAGAAGAGCCTGCTGGATCAGGCCAGTAGCCAATCTAGTCCAGCATCCTGTTCTCACAGTGGCCAACCAGATGCCTGAGGGAAGCAGGACATGATGGGAAACTTCTAAATTAGAAATTCACTGCTTCCAGTTCTGAGGAAGGGATGGGCAGGAATGACCATTGCTGGCTCTGAGGTCCTCTGCTGGCTGTGAGGAGTAAAGAGCCCAGGGTTTCAACTGTCTGCCAGTTCAACCTGAAATGATGTCTGACTATTTTTCTCTCGTCACTCTGTTTCACAGCAGATGATGTTATATGCAAGCATTTTATCCACTGGAAACTGGAACAATATTCAAAGTGCCCTTGCTGAAATCATTTGTTGCTACTTGCTGTCTCCCACGCAACCCCAGCTTTGCGTAACCTGAACCCTTCAGTAAAGGCTGAGGCTGTGGACACTCTTCCTTTTAATCTGCATTCAGGGTGATCCCACGGCTGGTTTGGAAAGCGTTGTGCACACGGCACCACATTCCACATCCTTTATCCATCCTTACATTTCTTACAGTGCATTGGATTTTGATGGTGTTTACTCCAAACCAGAAGATGACTGTGTAAACAAACACACCCTGAGGGACAGCTCAGTTGGTACAGAATGAGACTCTAATCTCAGCGTTGTGGGTTTGAGCCCCACGTTGGGCGAAAGATTCCTGCATTGCAAGGGGTTGGAAGAGGTGATCCTCAGGGTCCCTTCCAAGTCTACATTTCTATGAACCTATGATTTGGAGCACTTTTAAAGCATATGACCTCTCGAAAAGAATTCTGGGAACTGTAGTTTACCCCTTACAAAGCTACCATTCCCAGCATCTTTATCAAATCTCTGTTCCCAGGATTCTTTGGGGAATGCTGTGCACATCAAATGTGTTTTCCATGTGCTGGCAAAGTGTACACAGCCAGAGGCAGTTTGGGATCTTATTTCTATGCTGCATTCCTTCCTTACATCCTTTGTGTGTTCATTGGCACTCAGAATACCCAGCTTCATTGGGTTAACAGATGCCTCCACATATTTCATTTATTATTTTGTTTTGGAGGATATGTGTTTTTGTTTTATTAATACAGCCTGAAGAAAAGGTTTGCATAGTTTTTAGGCTTGCTTTTCCTATGTCTACCATTTATGAATCTAACAAAGAGGTGAAGTTTCTTGATGAAAAATTGCAATAGGCCTCTGCATTGCTTTATTGGAACGTGATGGAGGAGGAGGAGGAGGAGGAGGAGGAGGAGAAGAAGAAGAAGGAAGAAGAAGAAGAAGAAGAAGAAGAAGAAGAAGAAGAAGAAGAAGAAGAAGAAGAAGATGATACTGGGTACCTATTATCTAACCTGTGAAAACAATGCTGTGAATTCGACAGTGAAACCTGCTGGTGTACCAAAGGACATTCTGCTGAAAGGTACTGATAAAAAGTTGGCCATAGGTTTCCCCGCCCTTCTCTCTCATTTCTTTGGAGTATTTAAGCACTCCCCTCCTATAATGCCTACAGAAGGCATTTCATTGGAGACACGAACTTCATTTTTTCCTTCTTTTGCCACTAGAGTGTTGTTCAGTTTCAGCCTGGAGCCAAGAACTGAAGAAGCACAGAAGCAGAAAATGGCACTTAGCAAAGACCGTGGCATTACAATGAATGATGGGAACAAAATCCCCATATTGGGGTTTGGAACCTATCCACCAGACGCTGTAAGTAAAACATTTAACTCTCACAATTGTAGCAACTTGTTTTTGAAGAGCAAAATGTCTGTCAGATGTTTGGTGCTTCATACATTGCAAAGCACAGTGTGAGATACCTCAACTGACCTGAGAAGCCAATTGTGCATGAGAACTTCTTGTGCCACCGCAGCCTAGAATGCAACAGACACTTTTCAGCACATAAAGCACTGCTTCTCATTCAACAAGGGTCCTGAGTCAGTAGATTCAGGAGCAAATAATGTTTTGTGCAAGACTTGGATGGTTTGTAGCTGAAAAACTTTCTCAATCCATTCTTGGATATCTCTCCTATTTCACAAACATTTAAACGATTTTTTTAAAAAGCGTTTTACAAACTGCAGGTCTCAACAGTGTTCCAATGTTTGAACCAAAATAACTGGCAAGTTAATTGATTTCTCATTTTAAATCTTGAATGCCATTTGGTGGCACAATGTTATTTCGCACATGCGACGCATATAAATCACTTTTTCTATACGCTTTTTCTTTCTTTTCCTTTGATGTGTCTAGACCCAGCCTATCTGAGTCCCTGGGACTCAGGTATAGTTTGACAGGGTCCACCGACACTCAGTGTCACTTATAGGTACCCTTTGATATTAATTTCCCCACTGAAGCAGAGATGTTGACTATTTATTTTTTTGTTTTTCCTTTTCAACCGGTAAGTGTGAAGAGGCTACAAAGATAGCAATAGAATTCGGCTTCCGTCTCATTGATAGCGCATATCTATACCAGTCTGAGGAGCACGTTGGACGGGCCGTTCGTGCAAAGATTTCAGATGGAACAATAAAAAGGGAAGACATTTTCTACACTGGAAAAGTGAGTGAGTTTGGCATTTTTTAATGAAATGAGTAAAATATAGTGCCTGCATCATGATGCAATTTCACAGACATTATTTAACAAAATCCGAGCAAAATGCCTCTCCCTATATAAACCTACCTGGATTCTGTGTTCAACCTCTGAGGTTCTTTGTATGCCTCCTCCATTTGAGGCTCAGAGGGCAGCAATAGGAGAATGGGGCCTTTTTTGCATGGCTCCCCATTTGGGGAATGCTCTCTGCAGGGAGGTTCATTATACACCTCCAGGCACCAGGCAAAAATGTTCCTCTTCAACCAGGCCTTTGGCTGATTAAAGTCTATAGCCTTTTAAAACGTGTTTGTGGGAGGAGGGATTACAGTTTTGTTGCTTCTGTTTTGACTATTCATTTGTGCTTTTATCTTGTGAACCACACTGTGATCTTTTGATGAAGGGCCGTATATAAATTTAATAAATAAATGGTAAAAATATTATTTATTAGCAATAATGATTTCTTAAATTGCTTTACCTAACTACCTCACCACAGCAATATGGAATATTCTTCAGAACAATATCTAAGTTTGCCCTTAAAACTGTGCACAACAGAATAGTCATCTGCCACAGCTAAACTGTCCTGACACCCAAAAACTTTATGGCTCTGTGTAAATATAAATCTCTTTATATTTTTGACAGCTCTGGAGTACTTTCCACCGCCCTGAGCTGGTTCGGAAATGCTTAGAAGAATCACTAAAGAAACTGCAGTTTGACTACATGGATCTATTCTTAATTCACAGTCCGTGTTCTATGAAGGTAAATAATTATTGATGTCGTAAATCAAGAATTGGAGTACATATTTGAAGGGAGGGAGGGGGGGGGACTACTAAAATATTTGATTCCCTGAAGGAACATTGGGAATTCTCATTTCCTAGAGATGCTGACAATTCTCTGCTCAAACATATCTTAATCGAAGAATGATCACTCCCAGATTTTGGGGGAGAAACATGCCAGTTAAAGAAAACCTTTGCATATAATGATTACATTAACCACTTAGGCATCATAAGAACGAAATTGTTTGCAGAGCAGGACTTGGCGAGGGAGAGAGGGAAGAAATAAAAGGGTTGGAGAGATGGGGAGACAGACCTAGAATCATAGAATCCTAGAGTTGGAAGAGACCACAAGGGCCATCCAGTCCAACCCCCTGCCAAGCAGGAAACACCATCAAAGCATTCCTGACAGATGGCTGGAACAGAGCTGTACAGAGGGAGAAGACAGTTTGTTCTATGGAGCACAGAAAGGATTAAAGCATGTTTGGGGAAACTGTGGCCTTCCAGATGTTGCTCAATTGCAACTCCTATCATCCCTAATCATTGTCCTTGCTGGCTGCAGCTGTTGGGACTTGGAGGGCAGCAAAGCCTGGAGATCCACTGTTTCCCCACCTCTGGATTAAAAGAGACAATTCTGAGTATTGCAACGTAAATATTTTTTCCTGGCTAAAGTAGCACCGCATCCCTCTTGAAAAAACAAGAATGTCAAATGTGGTGCTTGTGACTTGAGTTACAGATCCTTGCACTGTGGTATCGGCCCCTGAAAGGTTAACTCTCTTTTTTATCACTGTCCATTAGTATTGGATAGTATTACAGAGATAAGAGAACTTCTAGGCCTGACCTGCACTTATTCTCTCCCGCTCCTTCTTTTCCAGCCTGGACCAGATTTATTTCCCATGGGAGAAGACAAAAAACCGATTTTTGATAACGTAGATCTTCGGCAGACATGGGAGGTAGGTGCCTGGGATTAGGAAATCCAGCCCTTGAGTCATTTGGGTACAGAGCACAGTAGCCTTCCACCAGAGAAGGCATGTCCAGAACAATGACTCACACAATGGCTCCTATGAGAGCTGGTGAACTATAAGCCTCCAATCTTAATGTGGAATAAAGTGTGGCCTCCGCTATTTAACAAACACCATTCAACAAACATGTTGTGTTCTCTTTGCCAGGCAATGGAAGCGTGCAAAGATGCTGGCTTGGTGAGGTCCATCGGAGTGTCCAACTTCACCCGTAAGCAGCTGGAAATGATCCTGAACAAGCCAGGATTGAAACACAAGCCAGTGATAAACCAGGTAATGTGTGATTGACCTTTGTAGGGGTTTGTTCCAAGTGTTGTGTGGCGAGGCCCTGGGCCCCGCAGTTCCCTTAGATAATAAACCCATGGACACAAATATTTTGGGTTAATGGTATAAATTAGGCTACAGCTTTATTGGTTACAAATGTGAGCAGTTTGGCTTAGGCACTGGGTAAAACCAGACCATATCCTGACTCCTGCACATCCGCAGGAAGTCTCTTAACAGTAAACCACCGTTAGGGGGAGCCCTATGATGTACATCAATTAAGAGCACCCCCATGGTCTCTGACGGGATCGTGGCATTGCCCTAGCCCACGCCCAGGCTTTGGACAGGATCCACACCCCCGGATCCCTTTAACAGGGTACCTTTAATGGGAAGGGGCAGGAACCTCACCTCCCATGAAGGAGGCTTAACCAATGCCTAACTTGTGACGATTGCTACAAGGTAGGAGAAAACCAAATGGCTGGTGCCAGTTTGCCAAATGGAAAAATTCCTACCTGGCTGCAGCAATAAGGCAGCCGACATTAGTCCATAGCAAGGCTGAAGGCAAGCAACGCATAAAAAGTGGGCGGGTGAGCTGGGAGATCCAATCAGGAGCCAAATGGAGGCCGCCCCCCAACTGCATCGCAGATTAAATGGCAAGCGGCCATGCGCCTGGCTAACTCGATCGGTCAACCAGGGGCGTGATGTGGCTGGGAGTCCCAATGACGAGGGCGGCATCCCTCCGCCCACTGCCAGGTCACAGGGGGGTCCTGGATGCCCTCCCACAACTCTGTCTCCGGAGGAAGAGGAGCAGTCTTGTTGCAAGCTTTTTTATTTCAGCTTTTTGGTGAGAGGACCTTTGTTTTGACAAACACAGCCAGTCCCTGAAAAAGCTTGCTTAAGGCTACAAGGTTGCAGATCCAGTCACAAGAACATATGGTTATGAGTTGTGCGGTGGACTCCCCTCAATTCCCGGAACTAGTAATGGTCCAGATAGTCCCATTTGATGCACTATCCAATTCATATATGGCAGTAGAGGGTGCAAGGGGGGAATACAGTCCCCCCAGACAATTACCCGTAGTTCTCACGTCCTCCCCCCCCCATACTTTCTGCATTGGTGAGCCACAGTGGTGGCACTTTTCACATACAAAATGCATTTACACAGGGAGGATTATTCAAGACTATACCATTACTTCCTTACATGTGGAATAAAACTGCCCCCTTAGGAAAGTTGAGTGCCCCCCCCGCTCCTAATTTTATTTTCTGATGTCTCCACTGCTCAGTTTGATTGGAACTTTCAGTTTATTGAGACCCTGATAAAGCAGAGTTCCAGATCATCTGCTCAACTTGATGGAAAGCCATGTAAATCCCCCATCAGACCTTTCTGCACTTAGGAGATCTCCAACAGGACTGGAGTGACAGGAGATTGTGGGGGAATAAGCCATGTCCCCCATCTTCAGCTAACACATATTTCATGGATGAGGAGCGTGACAATGGAAGCCACAAATGCAAGAATGGTCATCTAATGATTCTGATGAATCAGAAAACAAAACACACTTTAAGAATGGTAACAGCTGGATATTTCAAGAAATATTAGCATGGTTCTGCTTCTCTGTCCTTCCTTTATTTCACGGTATTCTTTGTTTCATCTGAATTCTCACTTTGGGGCTATGTTGGGGGATTTTGAATCTGCAGGTTGAATGCCATCCTTATCGGAACCAAAGCAAGCTGCTGGCCTTCTGCAAGTCAAACAATATCCTCATGGAAGGATATAGTGTACTTGGATCCCAAAGAGACCCAAAATGGTAAGAAATGAAGCCAAAACGTGTGGGGATCACATCAGGGACCACCTATGCCCACTCATCCCCAGCATCTGCATCAGCTCTGAAGGTTGTATTCTTGGTCCCACAATTAATAAAGATCCTCGTGGTGGATACCAGCACCAGGGCCTTTTCTGTAGTGGCCCCACAGTTGGGGAAATCATCCCAGGGAGAGATTTACAAAACTCTTCCCCTCCCATTTTAGACATTCTCCGAAACCTTCCCAGTGCTGAAGTGCATAAAACTGCTTGACTTCTCCCAAACATATGTTTTTAAATGTTGCAGGCAGGAGGCTATTTAAGAATTTCTGCTTCTGAAATTTTGTGCTGTTTTTAAATCATATTTGTATTATGTTTAATGGTGCTTTAAGCAGTAGAGTGGCAGGGATGAAAGGGCCCTGCACCCGGCCTTGCATTTAAATTATTATAACATTTTACTTTTTGCATAGCCTGTTCCCTATGTTTCTGTATTTTGAGTTCTGTTGTTTTCATCTGTATTGGAAGCCACTCTACTGATTATTTTTCACAAGTGGGACCAGCAACAAAACTTTGCAATACTGAGTTCTCCTGTTCTGGCTTCAGTCCAGTGAGCCATGCCTTCTTCCAGGACACTCCATTAAACTTGACCTACCCCCCTAATGAACTATATTTTCTCTCCAACACGTACTCAGGATTCGTTACCCACAGAGTAGACACCATCCCCGTTGGCCTGCTTTTCTTTTCTTTCTTGGTTGTTCCCCCCAAGTACATTTTTGTACTTATGCAACGCTTTGGGTTCCCTCAAGCCTGCTAAGACCTTTCTTTTGTCTATGTATAGTAGTATGTAGTATGTATAGTACAATTTATGGAGGAGGAAGGCATATTAAAAAATTAAATTAATTCAAATCAACCATACAACAGTTAAATTAAAAAATACTTACTTACTTATTTAGATTTATATACTGCTCCTCACCGCCACCCATCTCATGGAGTCCATTCCATTGTTGCACAGCCCTTACTGCCAGAATGTTCCTCCTAATGTCCCTCCCTCCCCAATGCTCCATATTTTCTCTCCAACAGGTGCTCAGGATTCGTTACCCACAGAGCAGACACCATCCCCGTTGGCCTGTTGGGGCTTTTCTTTTCTTTCTTAGTTGTTCCCCCCAAGTACATTTTTGTACTTATGCAACGCTTTGGGTTCCCTCAAGCCTGCTAAGACCTTTCTTTTGTCTATGTATAGTAGTATGTGTTAGGGTTTAAAACCTGAAACGCTGGCAGACTAGCAAGGTCACATGATTTAGGTCGTTAAGTTGTTAAGCTGCTCAGTAAATACAGAGCGTTTGTTTTGTTTGCCTCTTGGGCGTGGCTCAGTGAAAGCTCCGGAGGTGTTTTCTGTTATCAGCCTGCAATAAACCTCTCTTTAAGAAGCTGAGCTCCCGTGTGTCATTTGATCGTCTCTGCACTAAGAATCCCGCTGCTGGAATTGTTTAATGCTCTGCAAAGAGAAGTGTTGCTGGTTTGCGCAGCAGAAGCGTTTTTCTGGACCAGTACACTAAAAACCTTTAAGTATGTACTATGTATAGTACAATTTATGGAGGAGGAAGGCATATTAAAAAATTAAATTAATTCAAATCAACCATACAACAGTTAAATTAAAAAAATACTTACTTATTTAGATTTATATACTGCCCCTCACCACCACCCATCTAAGGGAGTCCATTCCATTGTTGCACAGCCCTTACTGCCAGAATGTTCCTCCTAATATTTAGTCAGAATCCTCTTTCTTGTAATTTCAATCCATTGATTCAGGTCCTACCCTCTGAAGCAATAAAAAACAAGTGAGCTCCATCTTCCATGAGGCAGCCCTTCAGATATTTGAAGATGGTTATCACATCACCTGTCCGTCTACCCATCTCCATGCTAAACATTCTTGGCTCCTTCAACCATTCCTCATATGGCTCACGTTCCAGATATTTTATCATTTTGTTCGGGCTCCTCTGCACATGTTCCAGCTTGTCAATATCCTTCTTAAACTGTGGAGTCCAGAACTGGACACAGTATTCCATGTGAAGTCTGACCAATGCATAATACTTCCTTTGATCGGGACACTATACCTCTGTTGAGGCAGACTAGAATAGCGTTAGCTTCTCTTCCTGCTGCATCACACTGTGAATCATGTTAAGCTTGTGGTCTACAAAGACCCCTAGATCCTTTTCATATATACTGCTGTCAAGCCAAGTGCCTCCCATCCTATATTTGTGTGTGTATATTTGTGCATCTTGACACCAGAAACACACCTTCTGTCTATGTTGCTCTCCAACAGGTCAAATCCAGATGCTCCTCCCCTGCTTGAAGACCCTTTGTTGGTTGCAATCGCCAAGAAGTACAACAAAAGCCCAGCTCTCGTGGCTATTCGCTACCAACTGCAGCGTGGCCTGGTGGTCCTAGTGAAGACTTACACCAGAAAGCGAATTGAGGAAAATGTCCAGGTAAAGCAGTATATGTGAAGCCATTTTTTAAAAAAAATACTGAAAAAGCACATCATTTGGACACTGTGATCTCACGGGTCACATGACTCGTTCGAGAGGGATGATGCACATATTGATTTTGGGACTCAAGAAGTTGGAGGAATCTCCAGCAGTGTGTATTCAGAAGCATCACTGCTTCTGAGCACGAAGGCAGAGTGCGGCCATCATGACTAGCTACCATTTGTATTTTATCCACCATGAATTTGTCTAATTTTTAAAGCCATCCAAGTTGGTGGCTGTCACTGCCTCCCATGGGAGAAAGTTCAGTAGTTCAGCTATGCACTGCATGAAGAACCTCATAAGCTGGACAATGACTTCTCTCACCCCTGACCATTGTTCATGATGGCGGAGACTGATGGGGAATTGGAGTCCATCAACATTTGGGGGGCCACAGTTTCCCCACTCCAGTTCTACTGCAAACCTACATTACTACATTCCCTCAGTGGGAGGACATCTGGACTGAAGCTGTTGAATGAAGGAATTAAACTTTAGAAGGTGGTAGCAAAGTTTGCTTTGACATCTCTATTGCTGGAAAAAAGTGCACAGCTCTGAGGTGCAAAAAGAAGGCATGAGGTAAAAGCACCTCAGCATTATTATTATTTTTCCTCCTGACAGGCATTTTCTTTCCAGCTGTCTGAGGAGGATATGAAATCCATTGATGGCCTTCACAAAAGCATGACCTTTTTAAAAACAGATATGTAAGTCATATTTCAATAGTATGCATATAAATACATAGAAGTGGTTCACGCAAGAATTCATACTGCGAGAGCAAAAGGGGGGGAAAGATCTGGCATCCATCTCTTCTCTTCATAGAGAATAAGGTGAAATTATAGAAGGAATTACAGTGGAGACTTTGTACCAAAGCCCCATGCATGGTTGAACTGGGGTGCATTTAGACTTTCAGCCTCCCAGATTTTCAGCAGGGTGGGCATTTGATGGCAAACACCGGGAGCTTACCATGCCCTGTGTGAAATGGTCTCATGAGGCAACCGCTGGCAACAGATCAATTTTTGTTGCTTGTGCATCTTCCACACCCCTGAGTGTTGACTCTCTTTTGTTTGGTTTCAGCTTTGCTGGTCACCCACAGTATAACCCACCAGATGTGGAATAAGGACTTGTCTCCCATCTCCAATTTATCTCCTTCTGAACCTGGGTCCTTTTTCATGGAAAACACTGGGCAAATCTGCCAGTATCAGTTCCTCCTAGCATCTCATTTTCCACTCTTCAGTTCCTCACATCTCCATATCAGTTTGGGATGGAAAATAAACTCATGAAAATTCCTCAGTTCAAATTTCTCCTATCATACACGTTTTTCTTTGCACTTTTTTCTAACATAAAGCATGTTTGCACGGTGTCTTTATTGATATATGCTCTTTAATGCACACTTTAACCCAGTTTATGTATTTTTGCAATTATTCTGTAGCTGAACAACTGCATCACAAAATTCAGAGAATTGCTACTTTCTCAGGATAACTGCATTTCAATCTGCATATTGGTTCAAGAAGTGTGAACTGTGTAGTTTCTCATTAAAATGTGTACAAAACAGAATTCTTCCTCCATCCCTAGTTCTCCCTAATGTGTCAGATAGCAGTTAATAATAATAATAATAATAATAATAATAATAATTTATTATTTATACCCCGCCCATCTGGCTGGGTCTCCCCAGCCACTCTGGGCGGCCTCCAACAAATATTAAAATACAATACAAAGTCACAAATTAAAAACTTCCCTAAACAGGGCTGCCTTCAGGTATTTTCTAAATGACAGGTAGTTGTTTATCTCTCTGACCCCTGATGGGAGGGCGTTCCACAGGGCGGGCGCCACTACCGAGAAGGCCCTCTGCCTGGTTCCCTGTAGCTTTGCTTCTCGCAGTGAGGGAACCGCCAGAAGGCCCTCGGTGCTGGATCTCAGTGTCCGGGCTGAATGATGGGGGTGGAGACGCTCCTTCAGGTATACAGGACCGAGGCCGTTTAGGGCTTTAAAGGTCAACACCAACACTTTGAATTGTGCTCGGAAACGTACTGGGAGCCAATGCAGATCTCTCAGGACCGGTGTTATGTGGTCCCGGCGGCCACTCCCAGTCACCAGTCTAGCTGCCGCATTCTGGATTAATTGCAGTTTCCGGGTCACCTTCAAAGGTAGCCCCACGTAGAGCGCATTGCAGTAGTCCAAGCGGGAGATAACTAGAGCATGCACCACTCTGGCAAGACAGTCTGCGGGCAGGTAGGGTCTCAGCCTGCGTACCAGATGGAGCTGGTAGACAGCCGCCCTGGACACAGAATTAACCTGCGCTCCATGGACAGCTGTGAGTCCAAAATGACTCCCAGGCTGCGCACCTGGTCCTTCAGGGGCACAGTTACCCCATTCAGGACCAGGGAGTCCCCCACACCCGCCTGCCTCCTGTCCCCCAAAAACAGTACTTCTGTCTTGTCAGGATTCAACCTCAATCTGTTAGCCGCCATCCATCCTCCAACAGCCTCCAGGCACTCACACAGGACCTTCACCGCCTTCACTGGTTCTGATTTAAAAGAGAGGTAGAGCTGGGTGTCATCTGCATACTGATGAACACCCAGCCCAAACCCCCTGATGATCTCTCCCAGCGGCTTCATATAGATATTAAAAAGCATGGGGGAGAGGACAGAACCCTGAGGCACCCCACAAGTGAGAGCCCAGGGGTCTGAACACTCATCCCCCACCACCACTTTCTGAACACGGCCCAGGAGGAAGGAGCGGAACCACTGTATAACAGTGCCCCAGCTCCCAACCCCTCTAGCCGGTCCAGAAGGATGTTATGGTCGATGGTGTCAAAGGCCGCTGAGAGATCCAGCAGAACTAGGAAACAGCTCTCACCTTTGTCCCTAGCCCGCCGGAGATCATCAACCAGCGCGACCAAGGCAGTTTCAGTCCCATGATGAGGCCTGAATCCTGATTGGAAGGGATCCAAATGGTCCGCATCTTCCAGGCGTGCTTGGAGTTGTTCAGCAACCACCCGCTCAATCACCTTGCCCAAGAATGGTAGATTTGAGACTGGGCGATAGTTGGCCATATTGGCTGGGTCTAGAGATGTTTTTTTAAGAAGCGGTTTCAAGGGGGTGATTCGTATATTGAAAATAGCACAAGCCAGGGGGAGGATTAACCTTCATAAAAAGAAGCAGCTGCGTAGACTGAGATTTATTGCCAAGATGATTTGAAATAAATTCAGAAAATAAGAAGAGCCTGCAGGATCAGGCCAGTGGCCCTTCTAGTCCAGCATTTACTAATCCAACAAAGAGGTGAAATTTCTTGATTTAAGATTGCAATAAGCCTCTGCATTGCTTTATTGGAACGATAATAATAATAATAATAATAATAATAATAATAATAATAATAATAATAATAAATAATAATAACAAATAAATAAATAAATAAATAAATAAATACAGCTATAATGCTGCTAAGTGAACAATGAAAGCTGCAGGTGTACCAAAAGGCATTCTGCAGAAAATCACTGATAATAATTGGCCATAGGTTTCCCCGCCCTTCTCTCTCATTTCTTCAGGGCATTTGCTTAGACACTCCCCTCCTATCGTGCCAACAGAAGACATTTTATTGGAAACACGGACTTCATTTTTCTCATTTGGGTTTTTCCTTTCACCACAAGAGTGTTGTTCAGTTTCAGCCTGGAGCCAAGAACTGAAGAAGCACAGAAGCAGAAAATGGCACTTAGCAAAGACCGTGGCATTACAATGAATGATGGGAACAAAATCCCCATATTGGGGTTTGGAACCTATACCCCGGACACTGTAAGTAAAACATTTAACTCTCACGATTATAACAAACTTAGTTGGTCTCTAAGGTGCCACTGGAAGCATTTTATTTTATTTTATTTTTTTGTTTTGACTATGGCAGACCAACACGGCTACCTACCTGTAACTGTCTCACAATTATAGTAACTTGTTTTTGAGGAACAAGATGCCTGTCAGCTGCTGGGTGCTTCATACATTGCAAAGCACAGCATGAGATACCTCAACTGATCTGAGAAAACCAATTGTGCATGAGAATTTCTTGTGCCATCACATCCAAGAATGCAACAGATGCTTTGCAGCAGATAAAGCACTGCTTCTCATTCAACAAGGGGCCTGAGTCAGCAGACTTGGGAGCGAATAATGTTTTCTGCAAGACTTGGATGGTTTGGAGCTGAGAAACAGTTTCCAGTGTGAATTGCAATGCTGCAGGGTTCAAAGTCCCCAATGCAAAATGTCTAGTGATATTTTTGAAAATCTTTCTATAGAACCATAAGTTCCCACTGTTAATTTTGTTGGGAGTAACAATGTTGTCCAAAATCACCAGGCATTAGCTAACTATTCTGGACACTAACAATAAATACAGAATCAATTCTTTATCCAAACCATCATTTGTTCCATATCACCAGCAATGCAAATAGAAATAGAAAAGAAATACTTTATTGTCACTGTACCACATGTTTACAGCGAGATTAAACAACCCCCCCCCTCCCCCACAATCTCTCAGTCCTTGTTACACTCTATGTGCTGTCGTACAACCTCCAACCCCGAACATCAGCTGCAATTTTGCTATCTTCCATTCAGCAGCCTCACAGCCCACAGGTAAAAACTGTTCTTTAACCTGTTTGTGTGGCTTATCATGCTTCTATATCTCCTGCACAAAGGAGATATAGAATGAAGGGATCAATGTTGATTCTTATTTTGTAATTAAATTAATTTCTAGGAACATCATGAATTTACTAAATGAAAACTACCACTCAATTTTTCAACGGAATTTTCCTTTTTCCATTTTTCTAATTCATATGTCTGCTCCATTCATACATAAAGTGAGGGTAGAATCTATTTTATACAAAGAGATGCATGCTGACAAAGAGACTTTCTCAATCCCGTCTTGGACATCTCTCCAATTTCACAAACATTTTAACCATATTTTTGAAAAGAGCATTCTACAAACCGTATGTCTCCACAGTGTTCCACTGTTTGAACCAAAATAACTGGCAAGTTAATTGATTACTCATTTTAAATCTTGCATGCCATTTGGTGGCACAATGGTATTTCAGACAT
Organism: Lacerta viridis; assembly: GCA_900245905.1. Classification (NCBI taxonomy): domain Eukaryota; kingdom Metazoa; phylum Chordata; class Lepidosauria; order Squamata; family Lacertidae; genus Lacerta; species Lacerta viridis. Next base: position 8,187 of record OFHU01002124.1, on the reverse strand, counting down.
ACAACACATATAAATCATTTTTTTTTCTATATGCCTTTACTTTCTTTTTCTTTGATGTGTCTAGACTCAGGTCTAGTTTGACAAGGTCCACCGACACTCAGTGTTACTTTGATATTAATTTCCCCACTGAAGCAGAGATCTTGACTAACTTTTTCACCTTTTCAACTGGCAGAGTCAAATAAGTAAGTGTGAGGAGGCTACAAAGATAGCAATAGAAGTCGGCTTCCGTCATATTGATGGCGCATATGTATACCAGACAGAGGAGCACGTTGGGCGGGCTGTTCGTGCGAAGATTTCAGATGGAACAGTAAAAAGGGAAGACATTTTCTACACTGGAAAAGTGAGTGAGATTGGTATTTATTTATTTTTGTAAAAAGGGTGGAATATGTTGCCTGCATCATGATGCAATTACATATTTCACAGACATTATTTAACCTAATCAGAGCAAAATGCCTCCCCCTATATAAACCTACCCTGATTCTATGTTTATCCTCTGAGGCACTTCTTTGTGTGCCTCCTTCATGAAAGGCTACGGAGAGCGGCAACATGAGGACAGGGCCTTTTCTGCATGGCTCCCTATTTGTGAAACGCTCTCTGCAGGGAGATTCATTATACACCTTTAGCCGCTAAGTGAAAATGTTCCCCTTTAACCAGGCCATGGGCTGATTAATATTCTACAGCCTTTTTGAACATGTTGGTGGGACGATGGATTACTGTTTTGTTGCTTCTGTTTTGACTATTCATTTGTGCTTTTATCTTGTGAACCACCCTGAGATCTTTTGATTAAGGGCAATATGGAAATTTAATAAATAAATGGTAAAAAGATTGTTTATAAGCAATAATGATTTTTAAATTGCTTTACCTCACCACGGCAATTCAAAATACTCTTCAGAACAATATTTGAGTGTGTCCTTTCAAGTGTTTTTCAACCTTTTTTGGGCAAAGGCACACTTGTTTCATGAAAAAAATCACGAGGCACACCACCATTAGAAAATGTTAAAAAATTTAACTCTGTGCCTATATTGACTATATATAAAGTAATTTTTCAATTTTTCCCACGGCACACCAGGCAACATCTCGCGGCACACTAGTGTGCCGCAGAACAGTGGTTGAAAAACACTGCTTTACACTGTGCACACCAGAATAGTCATCTGCCACAGCTAAACTGTCCCGATATCCCAAAACTCTATGGCTCTTTGAAAATACAAATATCTTTATATTTTTGACAGCTCTGGAGTACCTTCCACCGCCCTGAGCTGGTTCGGAAATGCTTAGAAGAATCACTGAAAAAACTCCAGTTTGACTACATGGATCTGTTCATAATCGACAATCCATATTCTATGAAGGTAAATAATGACTGATGTCATAATGCAAGTATTGAGTACAATATTTGAATTGGGGGGGGGGAGCCTACTAAAAATATTTAATTCCCTGAAGGAACATTTAATTCCCTGAAGGAAACATACGTTTCCGAGCACAATTCAAAGTGTTGGTGCTGACCTTTAAAGCCCTAAACGGCCTCGGTCCTGTATACCTGAAGGAGCGTCTCCACCCCCATCATTCAGCCCGGACACTGAGATCCAGCGCCGAGGGCCTTCTGTCGGTTCCCTCACTGCGAGAAGCAAAACTACAGGGAACCAGGCAGAGGGCCTTCTCGGTAGTGGCGCCCGCCCTGTGGAACGCCCTCCCATCACAGGTCAAGGAATAAACAACTACCTGACATTCAGAAAATACCTGAAGGCAGCCCTTTTTAGGGAAGTTTTTAATGTGTGATATTTTTGTATTTGATTTCTGTTGGAAGCCGCCCAGAGTGGCTGGGGAAATCCAGCCAGATGGGCGGGGTACAAATAATAAATATTATTATAATTATTATTATTGGGAATTCTCATTTCCTAAAGAAAGAAATTGTTTGCAAAGCAGGACTTGGCGAGGGAACAAGGGAAGAAAAAAATGGGTTGGAGAAATGGGGAGACAAACCTGTGCAGAGAGAGAAGACAGTTTGTTCCATGTGGCACAGAAAGAATTAAAGCATGTTTGGGGAAACTGTGATTTTCCAGATGTTGCTGAATTGCAACTCCTATCATCCCTGATCAATGTCCTTGCTGGCTGCAGCTTATGGGACTTGGAGGGCAGCAAAGCCTGGAGATCCACTGTTTCCCCACCTCTGGATTAAAGGAGACAATACTGAGTTAATATTGCTACATTAATATTTTTTCCTGGCTAAAGTAGCACTGCATCCCTCTTGAAACAACAAGAATGGCAAATGTGGTGCTTGTGACTTGAGTTTCCTACAGATCCCTGCACTGTGGTATCGGCCCCCGCAAGGTTAACTCTCTTTTTTATCACTGTCCATTAGTATTAGATAATATTACAGAGATAAGAGAACTTCTAGGCCTAACCTGCACTCATTCCCTCCCCCTCCTTCTTTTCCAGCCTGGACCAGATGTTTTTCCCGTGGGAGAAGACAAAAAACCGATTTTTGACAACGTAGATCTTCGGCAGACATGGGAGGTAGGTGCCTGGGATTAGGAAATCCAGCCTTTGAGTCATTCAGATACAGAGCACAGTAGCCTTACACCAGACAAGGCATGACTCACACAATGGCTCCTATGAGAATCTGGAAAAAAGTGTGGCCTCAGCTATTCAACAAACACCACTCAACCAACATGTCGTGTTTTCTTTGCCAGGCAATGGAGGCGTGCAAAGATGCCGGCTTGGTGAGGTCCATCGGAGTGTCCAACTTCACCCGTAAGCAGCTGGAAATGATCCTGAACAAGCCAGGATTGAAATACAAGCCAGTGATAAACCAGGTCAAGTGTGATTGCCTTTTGTAGGGGTTTGTTCCAAACACTGTTCAAAGCTTCTTTATTTACCGGTAGGCTCTTTTTGTGAGAGGACCTTTGTTTTGACGAACACAGCCATTCTCTGAAAAAAACTTCCTTAAAGCTATAAGGTGGCAGATCCAGTCTCAAGAAGATATAGTTATGAGTTGTGGGGTGGGCTCCCCTAAATTCCTGGAACCAGTAATAGGTTCTCATTTAATCAAGACCTCTGAATCCTCAGACAAAAGGAAGTGTGGAGAAGTCCATAATGTTTGAAATAAGCATCTCAGGTAGAAGGAGGCCTGCAAGCAGTCCGTGTCAGGATCATCCTACATGCAAGTAGGACTCCGATACAGACAGATGCCCAACTGGCATGTTCTCTCTCTATTGGTCGGTCATTTGGGAGCTTCAAAAGCTTTCTCCAGCCCGAACAGTCCGTGTGTCTCTGGGTTTGCGCTCACAGCGACTGGAGCAGAAGGCGGATAACGAGAGGCATCAGCACTCTGCTTGGGCAGAAGGAGGAAAAGTAGAGCTTCCCCACCCATGTTAGCGGAAGGAAAGTTCGCATGACAGACTCATCAGCGCAGCATGGTTTGCCCTGCTTTTGGCTTTGGGTTTTGTGTCAGAAATGTTCTAGCGCCCGTTATTTTACGTAAACCACATTTACATATAATACACTCGGAGCATTCTGACTCAGCTCCTTCCGCATCAGCATCAAACTGCAAAGAGAGAGAACAAAGGACAATAGTCCTACATCATGGAACACAGTAATACGAAACATCCTGGTCACTTCCCACACTGTGCAACCAAAACATACACCGTCACGTGATAAAACCAATCCCATGACTGCAAGCACGGGGCAAGAATCCTAACAGTCAGGGCCCACACAGCCTCTTGTGGGGACTCTGGAAGTTCTCAAGTGGGGAGCGAAGGGCTTTTGAGTTAGGCATCTGGGCAAAGCTGTTGCACCCAAGCAGCCCTGATTCACTTGGACTCTGATGTATATCATATAACCAATGAGACCAAAGTTTTTTGAGACCCTCATAAAGAAGAGTCCCAGATGATATACAGGCATCTTCTCACGTTGATGGAAAGCCAGCTAAATCCCCCAGCAGACCTTTCTTCTCAACATAGAAAATTCAGAGACTGAGTGGGGAGAAATAGAGACACTTCCAGGCAGGATAGTGTGCCCAGGATATCTCCAACAGGGCTGGAGTGACAGGAGATTGTGTGGGAATAAGCCCTGTCCCCCATCTTCTGCTAACACACATTTCTCGGATGAGGAGCGTGGCAATGGAAACCACAAATGCAAGAATGGTCATCTAAAGATTCTGATGCAATCAGAAAAAAACAACACACTTTAAGAAAAGTAACACCAGGATATTTCAAGAAATAATAGCATGGTTCTGCTTTTGTGTCCTTTCCTTTTATTTCACTGTATTCTTTGTTTCATCTGAATTCTCACTTTTGGGCTGTATTGGGGGATTTTGAATCCGCAGGTTGAATGCCATCCTTATCGGAACCAAAGCAAGATGCTGGCCTTCTGCAAGTCAAACAATATCCTCATGGAAGGATATAGTGTCCTGGGATCCCAAAGGGACCCAAAATGGTAAGATGAAGCCAAAATGTTTGGGGATCACCTCAGATACCACCTAGACCCACTATTCCCCAGCATCCACATCAGCTCTGAAGGTTGTATTCTTGGTCCCACAATTCATAAAGATCCTCGTGGTGGATACCAGCACCAGGGCCTTTTCTGCAGTGGCCCCACAATTGGGGGAACTCATTCCAGAGAGAGATTTACAAAGCTCTTCCCCTCCCATTTTAGACATTCTCAGTAACCTTCCCATTACTGAAGTGTTTTTTTTATATATATAACTGCTTGACTTCTCCCAAACGTATGTTTTTAAATGTTGTGGGCAGGGAGTTATTTAATAATTTCTGCTTCTGAAATTTCGTGCTGTTTTTAAATCATATTTACATTATCTGTAATGTTGCTTTAAGCAGTAGAATGGTAGAGATGAAAGTGCCCTGCATCCAGGCTTACATTTAAATAATTATAGCATTTCTCTTTTTACATAGCTTGTTTTGTGTTTTCTCAGAATTTTGAATTGTATTGTTTTTATCTGTATTGGAAACCACTTAAATGCTAATTTTTTTACAAGTGGGACCAGCAACAAATGTTGAGTTCTCCTTCAAAACAATGAGCTGTGCATTCTTCCAGGATCCTCCGTTTCATTTGAACTGCCTCCCTCTTTTCCATATCGACTCTCCAACAGGCACACAGGATTCTTTGGGCCTTTCTTTCCCTGCTTAGGTCCCTGCCCCCCAATACTGATTGAACTTAAGCAAAGAAAAAGACCTCTCTTTTGTGCATGGATGCTACCATTTTGGCTACAGAATGATCCATGTGCAACGTATGAGTTTGCGATTTATTGGTGGAGGGGGAGAGCACAATTAACCAAGCTTTAAATACAAAATATTTAGTGTATATTGGATGGAGTAGGGCAATACTATTAATTTTAGAGTGAGATATATGTGTTCTGGACACCAGAAACACACCTTCTCTCTATGTTGCTCTCCAACAGGTCAAATCCAGATGCTCCTCCCCTTCTTGAAGATCCTTTGTTGGTTGCGATCGCCAAGAAGTACAACAAAAGCCCAGCTCTCGTGGCTATTCGCTACCAACTGCAGCGCGGCCTGGTGGTCCTAGTGAAGACCTACACCAGAAAGCGAATTGAGGAAAATGTCCAGGTAAAGCAGCATATACAAATCCATTAAAAAACAATGCTGAAAAAACACATCATTTGGACACTGTGATCTCATGGGTCACATGACTCGTGCGGGAAGGAAGATGCACATCTCAATTTGGGGACACAAGAAGTTGGAGGAATCTCCAGCAGTGTGTATTCAGAAGCATCACAGCTTCCGACATTGAAGGCAGAGTGAAGCCATCATGACTAGCTACCATTGGTATTCTTATCCACCATGAATTTGTCTAATTTTTAAAGCTATCCTGGTTGGTGGCTGTCACTGCCTCCCATGGGAGCAAGTTCAGTAGTTCAGCTATGCACTGCATGAAGAACCTCATTAGCTGGACTATGACTTCTCTCACCCCTGACCATTGGCCATGATGGCGGAGACTGATGGGGAATTGAAGTCCATCAACATTTGGGGGGCGCACAGTTTCCCCACATTACTATGCATTTAATTCCCTCAGTGGGAGGACATCTGGACTGAAGCTGTTGAATGAAGGAATTAAACTTTGGAAGGTGGTAGCAAAGTTTGCTTTGGTATCTCCGTCGCTGGAAAAAGGTGCACAGCTCTGAGGTGCAAAAAGAAGGCATGAGGTAAAAGCACCTCAGCATTTTATTTTCTCCTCCTGACAGGCATTTTCTTTCCAGCTGTCTGAGGAGGATATGAAATCCATTGACGGCCTTCACAAGGGCATGAGCTATTTAAAAGCGGAAATGTAAGTAATTTTTAACAGTATGCATATAAATACGTAAAAGTGGTTCACACAAGAATTCATACTGCGAGAGCAAAAGGGGGGAAAAGATCTGGCATCCATCTCTTCTCTTCATAGAGAATAAGGTGAAATTATAGAAGGAATTACAGTGGAGACTTTGTACCAAAGCCCCATGCATGGTTGAACTGGGGTGCATTTTGACTTTCAGCCTCCCAGATTTTCAGCAGGGTGGGCATTTGATGGCGAACTCGGGAAGTTTACCATGCACTGTGTGAAATGGTCTCATGAGGCAACCGCTGGCAACAGATCAGTTTTTGTTGCTTGTGCATCTTCCACACCCCTGAGTGTTGACTCTCTTTTGTTTGGTTTCAGCTTTGCTGGTCACCCACAGTATAACCCACCAGATGTGGAATAAGGACTCGTCTCCCATCTCCAATTTATCTCCTTCTGAACCTGGGTCCTTTTTCATGGAAAACACTGGGCAAATCTGCCAGTATCAGTTCCTCCTAGCATCTCATTTTCCACTCTTCAGTTCCTCACATCTCCATATCAGTTTGGGATGGAAAATAAACTCATGAAAATTCCTCAGTTCAAATTTCTCCTATCATACACGTTTTTCTTTGCACTTTTTTCTAACATAAAGCATGTTTGCACGGTGTCTTTATTGATATATGCTCTTTAATGCACACTTTAACCCAGTTTATGTATTTTTGCAATTATTCTGTAGCTGAACAACTGCATCACAAAATTCAAAGAATTGCCACTTTCTCAGGATAACTGCATTTCAATCTGCATATTGCTTCAAGAAGTGTGAGCTGTGTAGTTTCTCATTAAAATGTATACAAAACTGAACTCCTCCTCCATCCCTAGTTCTTTCTAATGTGTCAGATAGCAGTTTCAAGGGGGTAAGTCATATATTGAAAATATCACAAGCCGGGGGGAGGATTAACCTTCATAAAAAGAAGTAGCTGCATAACCTGAAATTTATTGCCAAGATGATTTGAAATAAATTCAGAAAATAAGAAGAACCTGCAGGATCAGGCCAGTGGCCCATCTAGTGCAGCATCCTGTTCTCACAGTGGCCAACCAAATGCATGTGGGAAGCAGGACATGAGGGGAAACTTTTAAATTACAAAGTCGCTGCTTCCACTTCTGCGGATGGGATGGGCAGGAATGACCATTGCTGATTCTGAGGTCCTCTGCTGGCTATGAGGAGTAAAGAGCACAGAGTTTTGGCTATCTGCCAGCTCAACCTGAAATGACTTCTGACCATGTTATATGCATGCATTTTATCCTCTGGAATCTGTAACAATATTCAAAATGTCCTTGCTTAAATCATTTATTGCTACTTGCTGTCTCACACTTAGCCCCTGCGTGTGTAACCTGAACCCTCCAGTAAAGGCTGTGGCTGTGGACACTGTTCCTTTTAATCTGTATTCAGCGTTATCCCACTGCTGGTTTGTTAAGCATTGTGCACACGACACCACATTCCACTCAGTACACCCAGCTTCATCTGAGCACATGTGTTTTCATTTCAATACTACAGCCTGAAGAAAAGGTCTGCATAGCTTTTAGGCTTGCTTTTCCTATGTCTAACATTTGCTAACCTAACAAAGAGGTGATGTTTCTTGATCAAAGATTGCAATAGGCCTCTGCATTCCTTTATTGGAACGCTGTTGTTGTTGTTGTTGTTGTTGTTGTTGTTGTTAATCAGACAGCTATTATCTATGCTGTGAAAGCAATGCTACTAAGTCAACAATGAAAACTGTGGGGCAGCGCCACAAGAGTGTTGATCAGTTTCAGCCTGCAGCCAACAACTGAACAAGCACAGAAGCAGAAGATGGCACTTAGCAAAAGACCGTGGCATTACAATGAATGACGGGAACAAAATCCCCA